>PVKC010000308.1:0-16331 GCA_004027635.1 Crocidura indochinensis | reverse complement strand
AATCCTAAAAGCAGGTCACAGAATTCCTGAGGGCAGGGCCCAGGCCCATCCACACCTATAGGCTTCCAAATGGCCTGTGGTCTGAGTTGAGGTTGCAGCACACATATGGTGCACTGGGCCCTCACCTCTAGGACTAGGCCATGCGGTCCTGGCAGTGACAATTCAGTCCTTCTGCAGCCCAGTCCTCCATGTTATCTGACAGACCTCACTGAAGTCTCAGCCTATAGCTTCAATGCCCATTTATTTTCAGTGCACAGACTACTTAAAGTACTAGTTAGTCAGTGCTGAGGACATGGCATTTTACAACAATGTCTTTATGGATTTTATACTGCTTTGTTTTCAACCAATTGGGGTATGTCCATTTAAAAATTGTATATATTTTTTAAAAATTTTATGGTGCCTGGTGAAACAAGATGCTTTTAAAATATATCAAGTAACCCTAACTCATGGTTGCTGGGTCTCCTTCAGAGATTCCTGGACGAAATTCCCCCAAACAGTGGCTCTGGCTCAGGGCATACTGATTATCCAGCTTTGTCCCCAAGTGAAGAAGGGCTGCATCTAATTATTTCCAAGGGCCAGTGAGGCCAATTATAGCACCATACCATCAGAGGTATGGCTCACAGGCTCACAGGTGAGCCACCCCACTTTGTCTGTCCTCCCCAATCTTGTTCACATCTAGCAGCTGCTTAGATGATGTTATCAGATGACATCACCTTCTCATCCTGGGTTCTTCTCATACTGAGACCCTCATCCTGGGTCTCATCCAAACTAAGTGTTTGCTTGACTTTGAAATTTGAAACAAGCCACAATGCTGGGTATCGATCCCACACCAAGACTTCATTTCACACCTCATAGTTCCAAACTTCATGAGCTTCATCACCATTCACAGTACCGTTCAATTTTCACTTATTTTAAAGATACAGAGATATAGATAGATAAATAGATAGAAACACACAAATTAAATACACTTTTCTCAGGAAAATGCCTCCCCCAGGACAAATTTCATTTTCTAAGAGGCATCCAGTACAAATTTTAGTGATCATGCAATTTGGGGGTGTCATATCACTTCTACCATCTGCTCATGGATGACAAGTACTATGGTTTCACATATATAATTACCCCCAAAGGCAAACAAACCTATAGGTGCACGTCCACACATGTACTGAAACACAGAAACATACACACACATCTGGCCCTTTTATTGTCCAAACTTAAACTTAATTATATTATCTGGTTCATAAGTTTTCAGTTGAACCTCAAGTATGCTGCTCATATTTCCTCTTTATTTGTTGTACTTGCCATTCTTTCAAGTATTAATAAAGGCCTTTGCTTCCTAGGGGCCTGAGTGCTCATTACATAAACAGTCAAACATTCTGAAAGAACTTATGTGGCCCACATGTTCAAACAAAATACCTTTATAGGTGTACAATGTTGTTTTCACTTTAAGGACAAAGTAAATTTGTCTTAGTAATAGCTTCTATGTATAGAAAATAAAACATGACCCCAAGGGTCAGACAAAGAGTACAGTAGGTACTTTTGTCTTGTAAGCTAGCAACCAGGTTTTTATCCCCAATATCACACTGATCCTCTGAGTCCCAAAGGAGTGATCCCTGAGCACTGACCCCAGAATTAGCTCTGAACATTGTCAGGTGTGGCTAACCACCAACTCCAACTCCCCAAAGTTAAGCCTTCAGTATTTCTCTCCACCATTTAGCAAAGTGCATTTTTTTACTTTAAAGAATTTTTTTCATCTGTGATAGATTTCAAACATATTTATTTTGAACCACACCCGGTGGTACTCAGGGGTTACTCCTAAACTTGTGATCAGAAATCAGTCCTGGCAGGCTAAGGGGACCATTCGGGATGCTGGTGGTCGAACCCCAATCAGCTGCATGCAAGGCAAATGCCCTACCCACTGTGATATAGCTTCACCCCCACATTTAAAAAAATCTTAATTTAATGACTACCACCTATTTTCTATGTAAAATTTGATGAGGCTTAAAATGGTTACTGTTTAATAACAAGTATCAAAATCTAGATGTAGACTATTTCCATCAACGTTAAAATGAATCCCAAGAGGATAACATTAGAGAATTTAACATATTGAAACCCTCCCATACAGTCACCACGTGATCATGTGGCTCAGGCAACTGTACCAAGGACCAAAGGCATGAGGGGTACTTTCCTTCTGTTGAGTTACATCCCAAACTCATCAAAAGTCTCTTTAGAATCCCCTCCAAACATAATTTACACTCTAGAACACCCTTCCAGCATCATTCACCTACAACACCCTTCCAACATCACTCATGTCTTACAACAGTGTTCCAGTATCATTCACAGTCTAAGATGACTTTATAACATCATTCAAGCTCTAGAATATCCTTCCAGAATCATTGATATTCTTAGAACACCCTTTCAACATATTTCACTTCTAGAAAGCCTTTCTAGAAATTGTTCATGCTCTGAGCATCATTTATACTATAGAACACCTTTCCAGCATCATTCATGCTCTAGAATATCCTCCAAACAGTCATTCACACTCCAGAACACCCTTCTACCATATTCATATTCTATAATATCCCCCAGCACCATTCATGTTCTAATAATAGCCTTCCATGATCATTCACTCTCTAGAATGTTCTCCCAACATTGTTCATGCTCTAGAAATCCTACTAGAGCACACTTCTAGTATCATTCACATCTAAAACACCCTCCCTGCATCATTCACATTCTAGAACATTCACTGAACACCATTCATACTCTAGAACAGGAGTCCTCAAACTTTTTAAACAGGGGCCCAGTTCACTGTCCCTCAGACCATTGGAGGGCCAGACTATAGTAAAAACAAAAATTACGAACAAATTCCTATGCACACTGCATACATCTTATTTTGGATGTAAAGAAACAAAACGGGAACAAATAAAATATGTGGCCCGCAGGCCATAGTTTGAGGACCACTGCTCTAGAATGTCCATCTAGCATCATTCATGCTCTAGAAAACCTATCAAGTGTCATTTACATTCTAGATTGCCCTTTCTAAATCATTCATTTTCCTGGCAATAAAAATGTGGATAAACAAAGATCAGAGCTGGTATGGGAAGTACAGAGATCCTATCCCTGCCCCTAGCATCCACCCCACTCTGGGGACAGCAATGACAATTATAACATTCTCTGGTGCACCCAGCCAATGGCAGTTCCAGAATCTCCCCATACAGCTTCCCAAGAAGATGTGACAACATCAGGCTTGCCAGGAAATTAAACTTTCCTCTGCCTCATCCATATAGGTTGACATTTTGAACTTTGAAATGACAAGCATGTGGGCTGGAATCCTAGTTCCAGCCTCTAGGTGCTAAGTGTGCATGGCCACTCAGCCTCTGTGAGGTCAGTGGTCTGGCTGATTAAGCTGACTTCATGAACTGGTGTGATTGATAAAAGAACAGAGTTGGTAAACTGATGTCCTGGACCAGTGTGTTTAGAAGAGAAACAGAATTCTGAGACTGGCACTTTCTCAGGACAGTAGAGTTTGGCTTTGAGAAGGGAACTAGAGGGACATTTTATGTTAGTCAGCATCAGTCCCTGCGCCCCCCAACCACCAATCACAGGCATTGGCAGGGAGGACAGTAGGCACTGTGCAGATTCTGGTCTGCTCTTGTTTTCTGGGCACTGAGACATTCCATGGACACCCTGAAGTCCCCCCACCCTCAAGAGCAAGAGAGAAATTCTCAGAAATCGGCATACATCTGTTTGCCTTAGCCCACAGGCATGCTGCAGAGAGTTGGTTCTGCTAAACTCCCAAATAAATCACTGGTAATGAAGCATGTGGCCCAGAAACATAGCAATAGGTATTTCTAAACACCCAAATGAAAGAGGAGTCAAAGGTGAACACACTCTCCCCTCATCTATCAGGTGTCTGAACTGAAGATGGGTCATGTACTAGCCACCCTGTGGCAAGGTGAAGCTTTTCAGTACATTCATAACCATATACTGTGTCTATGACTGGGACAGCCATGACAGAGAGTGGTAGTTCCATAGTTCTTCCTAGTCAGAGCATTCTCCCTGCCATTTAGTATTTGCTGTGGTAGACACAGAACCAGACACACTCCTCGGTGCCCTTGTGCAGGTTGCTCAGAGCAGGGCAGTGATGTCCTTCCAGGATTTGAGTGGCCTGAATGCCCTGTGTCTGTGACATCAGGGACTGTCACAGAAACAGAAGTGACAATGGAGGGAACCACACATAGGACTACCTCCCAAAGGCTATGCTGAGTAGAAAGGCAAAGCATTTTACAGGTGCATCAAGTGAAGAAAATGTCAGAATAGAGGCACTGTCAGGAGATACACCCCAAGTTACATGTCCATGTCTACCCACATGACCTCCTAACTCTGCCCACCTGTGCCCACCCATGGTAGTAAAACTAGAATCCAGATGACAGGGTTGGGAAAGAAGGAAGATAATGGAGAAGAAATGTCCTGGCTCAGGGTGCAGGCAGACAGAAGCTCAGGAGGACCTGCTCAGAGCCCAAGTCCATCTCCCACATGGCTCTGTCACTTATTTTCACGGGCAATTTCAACCCCAACACCATAACACCATACACAGCTATACTACCATGCACAAGGTAACCAATTTGGGCATTCAATGGTGCATGGCTGAGCAAAGGCAAACATATATTCCAAGGCAGTCAGGAGACAGACAACTCAGATAAGCAACAACCACTCAAGAGACATTGAGTGCACACAGTTTGGGGACATATGTGCAACCACTACAGACATTCAGAAATGCAAACACATAGCATTAGATATATGTGCAACCACCAGACACTCAGATAAGTGTTGACCGTGTAGGAGTATACATGCAACTCCAGAAACTCATAGACACACAAGACATAGTGTGGGGACATGTATGCAAACACCAGATACTCATAGACATGTTTGTACACAGAATGGGGACATAATGCAACCAGGACAGACACTTGCAAACATATGTGCACATAGTATGGGGACATATAGCCAACGACCACAGACACGCAAAAGCACAGAAGCATATAGTGTGGGTATATACATTTAACCACCATAGTCAGACTTTTATGTACATAGCATGGGCACATGTGTGCAACCACCACAGATACTCAGATAAGCCTCTAGAGAACATGGCAACAAACCCATCATCCTACCTCAGTGCTTGGGGAGCCCTGAAAAACTACAAAAATTTGTGTCCATATCTGTGTAATTTCCACCCCAAGCCTGTGAACTCAGCCCTATTTCAGGCCTTTGGGGTTAGAGACAGTGCTGGGCATAGTGTCTGCATTCAAGTTGGGGAGAGTCTCCAATAGGGCTGCTCACGTGTGCCTGCACCCCAATATTCAGGTGTGTGATTACTCATGCTATGCCTCAGCATCCTGACTCTGCCATCTATAGCCAAAGGCACATCTGTAGGGGAGCTTCCCAGAAACAGGCACCAGCTCACTTTCCAAGCATTTACTGTGGGGAAAGCTGACCAGGTACTTTCTGAGTCCTATGACTCAGAAAATTTCAAAATCTCCTTTTACAAATTTCTTAACAGGGCCTGCCTCATGCTTTCATTACACAACTCTGAGGTTGGGGTTGGTCTTTGGGCACAGTCTCCAGGAGATCACATCACAGCAATGCCAAGGCATTTCTTGGCTAAGCAGGTCTGTCCTATGCACAGCTGGGGAGCCAGAGTGCAGATGGCATTAAACTGCTCCTTCCAAAATCCTCTGTGGTCTCTAGATAAGACCCTGGCATTGGACTCCACCACTGCCTCCACTGAAACTATAATATGTTTTAACTAAGAACAGTGAAGCAGCATCAGGCCAATGACCTATTGGAGACACTACTAGAGTGGGAACCAAAGGAAAGAATCTTTGAAAAGCACTGCAGAGGTGATTCAGAGTGTTAGAATCACCCCAGCTCTCTTCATGGGGAAGATTCAGTGAGCAGACTTAAAAGGCCTTATTGCTTGTTTCTTTTACTTTTGTTCTGGGTTTTGGGGTTCACCTGTGTTCAACTCCTACCCTACCTAGGGATCATAGGTGTTGCCAGGCATTAGCCCTGTGCTGGGTAAGTGACTTAGCACTGGTCTGTTTCTCTAAATCATCCCTGTTCCAAGCAACAGGCTTGGAAATGTAAAATCATTGCCATCAAGGTGTGCAGAGCAAAATCTGGAATTAATCAAGTGACTAGTTGGGAACTGGCTTCCAAAATGTGGGTTTTCAAATATGGTTGAGTTAATAAGAAAGAAATTCAACTCCGTATCTGTTCAGAGTGGTGAGTAAATGGAGGAGAGAGTCACACAATTTCTACCAGATGGCATAGAGGCTGTGTCTGGAATACAAGAAAATCCCTTTGCTGCTTCCCAAAGTCCCTTCTCATGTATATAACTTGAGGGATACACGTGGCTGGGCTGAGCAGTGTCTTCTAAACTGAAATGTGCACCAAGCAAAATTATCTTACTTTACATGCTAGTTAACACATATTCCAAAACCAGAAAATATAGGTCACGCACAAAGACACCTTTACTAGATGGAACTTTAAAATACCTTAAACATCGGGGCCCGGGAGATAGCATGGAGGTAAGGCGTTTACCTTTCATGCAAAAGGTCATCAGTTCGAATCCCGGTGCCCCATATGGTCCCCCGTGCCTGCCAGGAGCAATTTCTGAGCATGGAGCCAGGAGTAACCCCTGAGCACTGCTGGGTGTGACCCAAAAACCAAAAAAAAGAAATACCTTAAACATCTTAAACATCTGGACAGAAAACTGATGACAATAGCAGATACCAGATTTTCCACTGGACACAGTTAAGCCTTTTCTGTTTCCCTGAGGGCTCCAGGCTGCTGGTATAAGGCCTAAACACTGAGGGAAAGGGCATTTTTTTGGACGAAAGGGGGGGGGGCATACTTGGTTCTACTCAGGGAACCATGTAGAAATCTGGAGACCGAACCTGGGTTTACTGTGTGCAAGGAACACAGACCCCCTCACGCCTCATTGTATTCTATATAGCTCTGGTTCTACAGATTTTGTGTGATCACAAACGACTAGAGTAGCACAGACTGGTGATATGGATGAGATGAAAAGGCATCTTCAAGAAGGAAACAGCACTGTCCAAACAAGTGGAAACAGAGATAAACAGATGGGACTATATTAAACTGAGAAGCTTCTGCACCTCAAAAAAAAAATAGTAACGAGGATACAAAGGCCACCCACAGAATGGGAGAAACTATTAACCCAATATCCATCAGATAAGGGGCTAACATCTAAGGTATACAAGGTACTGACAGAATGAACAAGAAAAAGTCTAACTGTATCAAAAAATGGTGAGAAGAAACAAATAGACAATTCCTTAAAGAAGAAATACAAATGGCCAAAAGACACATGAAAAAAATGCTTCACATCACTAATCACCAGGGAGATGCAAATCAAAACAACAATGAGGTACCAACACACTACAGAGACTGGCACACATTAAAACAAAATAAAACAAGAAAATCAGTGCTGGCAAGGATGTGGAGAGAAAGGAACTCTCATTCACTGCTGGTGGGAATGCAGTCTAGTCCACCTTTATGGAAAACAATATGGAAAATCTTCAAAAAACTGGAAATTGACCTCCCAGCAATACTACTCCTAGGAATATACCCCAGGAACACAAAAACACAATGCAAAAATTCCTTCTGCATACCTATATTCATTTCAGTGCTATTTACAATAGCCAGAAACTGGAGACAACCAGATGCCTGATGACAGATGAGTGGCTAAAGAAACTGTGATATATATACACAATGGAATACTATGCAGTCATCAGGAGACATGAAGTCATGAAATTTCTCTATACATGAATGGACACGGAAACTATTATGCTGAGTGAAATAAAGCAGAAGGAGAGAGAAAGACACAGAATGGCCTCACTCATTTATGGGATTTAAGAAAAGTAAGATTATTGTAATGATACACAGAGACAATAGAGATGAAGCTGGAAGGACCGACCCAAAATATGAAGCTTACCACAAAGAATGGTGAGTTTAGTTAGAGAAATAACTACACTGACAACTATCATGACAATGGTAGTGAGTGAGAGAAAAAGAATGCCCATCTTGAATACAGGAAGGGAATGGTGGAGGAGGGAAATGAGGGACATTGATGGTGGGAATATTGCATAGGTGAAGGGGTGTCCTTTTTTATAACTGAAATTCAACAACACACGTTTGTAATCATGGTGCATAAATAAGGATATTAATTATAAAACTGTCAAAATATGAAGAAAAAAAGAAAATGTAGCATCGCCCCATACACCAGAAGTTCAGGACCATGTTTGGTGGTTAATAAAAATACACAGGTTAAATTCCTTATAGAAATATGATCTTTAAATTTTTTTCCAAATGTTAATACACATAATTAGATATAGGTTTTAATCAGGTCACACCAGGAAGGCTGTCCCAGTCCACAAGGGTTAGGTACCAGACCTCTGCCGGGTGCTTTTAAAGATCCTCTGCATGCTTGGTTTCCCAATTCCCTGTGTGAAGATGCTGAGGAAGACCCCAGTGAACTTAATCCCATCAAGGTTCCCCCACCAGGTAGGCTGTCCCAGCCCATAAGGGTGGTACCAGAGGAGCACAGCTGCTACGCTTTGCTTCGAGGCCATGCCCATCTTATAGCCAATGAACTCCAAAATTACACATAGAAAAACAACATACTTCAAGGGAGACAATGGGAAAACAAAGCAGGCCAAGTCCATGCATAGTGAATGAAGAGGGCAGTTTTGATGATCTGAGAAGAGACAATCACCTAGTTAGCCTCTCAGATAAGGAGTTTAAAGAAGAAATGTGGAGGATGTTCATAGAGCTCAAAGAAAGCATAGGTCAAGTTGAAGAAAAATAGATAAGAACAAGAGGATATGAATATAGAAATCAGAAAACTCCAACCTGAAATAACAGGTTTGAAAAACTTAGTTGACAAAATGAAAACATCAGTGGAAAGCCTCTCCAACAGACTAACAGCATCTGAGGACAGAATCGGTGAGCTGGAATATGAGATGCATAACAGCTCCATACAACAGAAGAGATTGGAAAAGAGTCTTAAAGCAAATGATCAGACAATGAAAAAATCCTCAAAGAATGTGAACAGATCAAAATAGATGTCTTTGATAAACTCAACAGAAACAACATAAAAATTATTGGAGTCCCAGAGACACAAGAAGAAAATCTGCAGGAATAATCAACAATCAAGGACATCTTTGCAGATAAATTTCCAGAGCTAAAAACTGTGTGCAAACAAATTCTGCATGCCCAAAGAGTGCCAACTAGAGGAAACCCAAAGAAAAGCACCCAAGACACATCCTAGTCATAATGATGAATCCTATAAATAGGGATAGAATATAGAAAGGAGCAAGATCAAAAAGAGAAATTACATTCAAAGGAGCATCCTTAAAATTTACAGCAGACCTGTCACAAGAAACCCTCAAGGCCAGAAGTCAATGGTGAGAAATAGTGACAAAACTGAAAGAAATAAATGTTCCTCCTAGAATACTGCAACCAGACTCACTTTCAGGTTTGAAGAAAGTGTACATAGCTTCACAGATAAACAACAGTCAGAAACTTTACAGACTCAAAACCAGCCTTAAAAGAAAAACTGAAAAATCTACTCTAAGACAAAATAGACCAACAGACACAATAAACTTACACAAAGATGACACTAAATCCCATGACAATTATCTCTTTCAACTGTCAATGGACTAAATGGATCATGCCACACTATTATTACAGCTTTTACTTGTTTTGATGTTGGGAATTAAAGTCAGGGTAGATGGTTTTGGACAAGCACACTAGCACAGATTATGCCCCAGCCAAAAATGACATTTTTTTTTTACAAAGCTAGAATCAACTAGAATTAACCTGTTTAGACACTAGTTTAATAAGAAACCAGGAAATGGAAATAAATTCAGCCAACAGGAACTTCTGGTTCTATATATTTGCAGAAATTAGGATTTTAATTTCAAAATTCAAAAGCTTAGCCTCACATGCATATCTCTCCTTCTGTCTTCCTTTGCAACTCTCAGGCTTCTGACAGATATTGCTACTGGCGTCTGCCTATGTTTCATCCCTCCCCTGCACTGGTATACATCGCATTTGATATCTGATGATCCCCCAGGAGAAACCCTTTAATGTCTTTAGCCTTATTAGTGAAACCAGAGTTGCTAAAGGCTTTTGAGCCTTTCCCAGGGGCTGAAGCATATTCCAGAGAGGGGTCTGGTACTTATTCTAGGCTATATTTGCAGTGAACTGTCAAAAGACATGTTCTGGTTCTCAAGTTCTTGATTCAGTGACAGGTTCACTGTTCATATATCCCTCAATCTCCTTTGGCTTACTCTGCAAAGGAGGATATATGGGTGCAGGGAACCATTTTAGCTCCTGTAGCATACTGACCCTCACCATAGGGATAACACGGCCCCTCTACTTCCAGGCTGTCACCCCACACTCAGACAAGATGCCTCTTGGTATAGCAGACACAATCCAGAACTCCGCCTCTAGTCTTGCTCCTGGTTTACCATCCAACACTTCACTTCCTTCCAAAATCTTCCATAAGAACCAACCAATAGCTATAACTTAAGACTGATTTCCCTGGCATGTACCAACCTGCATAGGATCTGAGGGCTGTGTACTGCTTCTCATCACCTTGTCATGACTGTCCTTTCTGGTCCCTTCCCCCATTGGAACAGTTACCAGTCACCTTCTTCGTAGGTCCAGATCACCTCCTAATACAGTTCTCTCCAGATAACATGCACTTGTTCTTGAAAAACCAGATGTTCATCCTGACAACCATAGAATCCAGCTGGGTACAGGCATGCATATGCAACCTGACACAACTCATGGAGATTGTAAGGACTCAATTTTGCCTTTTCAACTCTGCTCCTCACTCACATGCACATCCAGATTGGCATCTGTGTCTTTTCAGCAGCAAAAAGCCAGCAACTCTGCTCTCCACAATTTATTATTTACATCATCAGTGAAAGTCAGAATGTATAGCCTGAAATTCTCCCCAATCTGCAAAGTTTCTACAATACCATTCAAAGGCATTTCTATAGAATATCCCAGGGTTATTTCTTTTTATTCCCCTCAAGATTATTTCTACTAAACTGTAATTATCATGAATTTTTTTTTTAATCATGAGGGGCAAAGACACAGCATGCAATCATTGGGCCCTGGTCTCCCTTTATCTGTCTCTGCAATAAAGTTCAAATTCTCCCCTCATTTACATTTATTTTGATCTCGGGGTCACAATCGGCAGCATTTAGGGGTTAGTCCTGGCTCTGCCTCAGAAGTCGCTCCTGGCAGGCTCAGGGAACCATATGGGATGCCGGGATTTGAACCACCATCCATCCTAGATCAGCTGCATGCAAGGCAAACACTCTATGCTGTGCTATCTCTCAGACTCCTCTCCCCTCATTTATATATAGAGAACTCTTCTCTTGTTTCTGGTAGAAAGCAGTCAGCACTGCCAGGTCAGAAGGAAAAGACATCCTAATTTAAGTGGTGACCCAGGGAACAATGACTCCAAGAATTTATGCTTTCTTCTACTCCTCTAACAAAAACAAATCAATTATTAAGTTAAAATTTTTAAGTTAAGACAATAAAGCAGGTAAAGGTGTTTATCAACAATCCGTGCAAGTTCTCTAATAGGAACAGATGCAGAAATGAGCATTATTAAAGAGCTGGTGAGTAATACATGTCTACCCTCCCAGATGTGTAAGCAAGAGGGCTTGTTGCTTTTGTCCAAGCCCTCTCTTCCCCCAACAAATGCACAGTTCCTGCTTTCTCCCTTAAGACTACTAAGAAGTGGGAAGTTCTTTCCCTCCCTTGCTCTGAAATTATTTTCTAATCATTCAAAAATATTATTTTTGTTGCAAAAATGTTTCTTGCTTCTGATCCACCTTAAGTCTAAGGATCAAGTTAAGTTCATAAATATTTGGCTAATGCAATTTTCCTGATCCACTGTTATCTTGTACTTACAAAAAGGAAATGCAGTTGTGAGTGTGTGTGTGTGTGTGTGTGTGTGTGTGTGTAGTCTTACACCTAAATATGCACACACACTTACTTATATACACACTATATACTCTCCTTCCCCTACACATATTTTGGATTTTTTGGCTGACATCCTGACCTAAGTGAAATCTCTCATATGTGAGTTATGTTTCTTTATTGATAGAAAATCTACTAACTTATCCCTCTCCCTCTTTTTAAAAAATTAAAACAAATCTTACCCTACACTCAACTGTATTCAACTCTATATTTATAAAAACACACTTAGGCTTTTGTTCAAAAAAGATGAGTGTAAAGAGATTGTGACTTTTATCAAAAAGAAACTATTTGGCCCGAGATAAAGATGAAGCCTTGCCTTTTTATTACAAGATGGGACAGAAGATATCCTGGTAAGGCACAAGGATTAAAAAGAGAAAGACTAGAATATATGAGGGAATTGGAGAGCCTGTGCAGAGTACAGGCATGGGGTGGGTGGGAGGTGGGAGATTTGGGACAATGGTGATGGGAACGTTGCACTGGTGATGGGTGGTGTTCTTTACATGACTGAAACCCAAACACAATTATGTATGTAATCAAGGTGTTAAAATTAAAACAAAATTAAAAAAAAAGAGAGAAAGACCAACTCTGGGAGCTCTCTCTGACAGCTGATATAAAAAGAAAAAAACAAAGAAACAGCCAGTGTCCAGTGAAAATTGACTCTAACTCTGAACATAGAACTGAGATTACCTAAGAGGATGAAACAGAAAGCCTCATAGACCTTGGTGGGGTTGTGGACACTTTGGTGATGGCACTTTGTGATAACATCACCCCTAATATGTAGGCATCTGAACTCTGCCTAACTAAGGCTACCTCAGTAAATGATATAAAATGAAGCATGTGGATTTCTTGATGACTGATGATAGATACCCTATTCCAAAATTTTTGTTGTTGAGATTAACCTTGTATAAAAATATACCAGGAAGTCACAGTGCTTATGATTGCATAAGATCATCATCTTATATACCTCAGGAGAACTAAGACATTGATATCTGTGTCCTCATCATTCATTTACCAAAATACTTAAGTCTAAACAATGAATAATTCAAAAAGAGGGAAATAGCAATGTCTGCTATAAAAATCACAACTATTGGCAAGTGGAGCATTACAGTAAGATTTATTAGTACTACTATATCAGGCTCAGGATTCATGAACCTAAGCTTTTAAAAGAAAAAAGAATAGTAACTATCTTGAGAAGGGCTATAGAAACAATAGTATTTTTAGAAGTAACAGGCACTACAAAGTGGAAGGTTATAAAATCCATATATTTTGTTGCAGGGCTGAAGAGGAGCATGGAGGTAAGGTGTTTGCCTTGCATGCAGAAGGTCGGTGGTTCGAATCCCGGCATCCCATATGGTCCCCTGAGCTTGCCAGGAGCGATTTCTGAGCATAGAGCCAGGAGTAACCCCTGAGCACTGCCAGGTGTGACCCAAAAACCAAAACCAAAAACAAAAAAAAATCCTTTTGCAACAAGAAAGACATGATTATATAACATGATTATATCAATCAATGCAGAGAAGGCATTTGACAAAATCCAGCACCCATTCATGATAAAAAAAAACACTCAGCAAAATAGGACTGGAAGGAACCTTCCTCAAGATAGTTATAGCTATCTATAAAAAGCCCAGAGTCAACATTATTCTTAATGGCGAAAACTGAAAGCATTTCAACTAAGGTCAGGAACTAGGCAAGTCTGTGTACTCTCTATGCTCTTGTTCAACATAGTTATAGAAGTCCTAGCAATAACAAACAAACAAGAGGCTGGAATCAAAGGAGTCCAAATAGGGAAAGAAGAAGTGAAACTATCTTTTTTTACAGACATATGATGATTGAAAACCCTAAAGATTCCACAGTGAAAATTCTAGAAACAATTAACCAATACAGCAATGGGGCCAGCTACAAAGTCAATACACAAAAGACAGCTGCATTCCTCTATACAAATAGCAAAGTAGAGGAGAAAGAGATCAAGGAGTCAATTCCATTTAAAATAGTATCCAAAAATATCAGGTACCTAGGAGTCAACCTGACCAGAGAAGTGAAGTACCAATACCATGAAAACTTCAAAACACTTCAGAAAAAAATTGAAGAGGACCTACGGAAATGTAAAAACATCTATGTTCATGGGTAGGTAGAATCAACATAGGCTAAATAACTGTCTTACCTAAATTTCTATATAGAATCAATGCAATGCCTATCCAAATTCAGACATCATTTTTTAAGGACTTAGAACAATCAGTTATAAAATTCATCTGGAACCACAAAAGACCCAGGTTAGCCAAGTACACACTGAAAAACCAGAAGCTAGGTGGCATCTCTTTACCTAACATGAAGCTTTACTATAAAGCCATAGTGATCAAAACAGTATGGTACTGGAACAAAGACAAGAGTCTCAAATCAATGCGTTAGAATGGAATATCAAGAGATAAACCCCCAAATATACAGTCAACTAATATTTGACAAAAGAGCCAAGAACTTGAAATGGAAGAAAGACAGGCTCTTCAACAAATGGTGTTGGAACAACAGGATAAACACTTGTAAGAGATTAAAAATTGATCCATATTTCATACCTTACTCAAAAGTCAACTCAAATAGATTAAAGATCTTAAAATCAGACTCAAATCTATAAAGTTTATTGAGGAAAAAATAAGCAGAACACTCAAAGACCTGTATATCAAAAAAGTCTTTGAGAATAGAATGCCAATGGCAAGAACTTTAGCATCAAACCTAAAAGAAATGGGACTACATAAAACTAAAAAGTTTCTGCATGGTGAAAGAAACCCTACTTAATACTAGAAGACAGTTAATTGAATAGGAAAAACAAATTTTCACTCAACACATCAGATAAAGGGCTGATATCTAGGATATACAAAGCACTAAAATAGGTGAGCTCCAAAAAATTTAATAAAGTCATAGAAAAATGGGGAGAAGAAATAAATAGACACTTCTCTGAGGAAGAACGAAAGATGGCCAACAGACTTATGAAAACATGCTCACTTTCACTCATCATTAGGAAAATCCAAATCAAGAAAACAGTGAGTTAGCACCTTACACTAGTGATGATGGCTCACATCAAAAATAACGGGAACAATCTGTTGGCGGGATGTGGTAAGAAAGGAACTCTCATCCACTGCTGGTGGGAATACTGCCTGGTCCAACCTCTATGAAAAACAATGTGGAGAGAGTGCTCAGTAAACTCAGAATTGAGCTGCCATATGACCCAGCAATTGCTTTCCTGGGTATCTATGCCCAAGTCAGAAGGACATTCATCCTAAAATATGTGTGCACTCCACTATTTATCGCAGCACTCAGTAGAGTAGCCAAGATTTGGAACAAACCTCGATGTCCAACAACAGATGAGTGGATCATGAAGATGTGGTACTTATATACAATGGAATACTACATAGCAGTTAGAAATAATACAATCATGGATTTTGCAGCAACGTGGATGGATATACAAAATATTATGTTAAATGAAGTAAGCCAAAATATAAAGGATAAACACAGAAAGATAGTACTTTTCTGAGGTACTTAGACTATACACCATATATACATGTAATACTCCATGAACAAATAGAACGGTCTAATAGGGTAGAAACTCCAAGCACTGTAGTTGTCAACATTTCCTGGGGAGTAGTGTTCAAAACAAATGGAAGAGGAACAACACAAAGCATCAACTATCCATTATACCATAAAGAAACCAGCAACAATGGAAACAATGGCTTAGAGCAAACAGGTATGTAATCAGCTGTGGTTCGCAGCGTTTTGGGGACCCCGCCCAGCGGGGGGTGAATGCCGCTATGAGTTTGTGAGTTTTCTGAAGCCGGTTCAACCCGAAATATCTACAGAAAAATCCAAATTGGTTAGAAAGAGTGACCCAAGTCTGAATTCCGATCAAGGGTAAATGTATTAGGCATTAGCAAGCACTTATATACTTTTCACACAAAGGGAGGCAGGTCTTGAAGACTATTGGTTACAATGAAAAGTTTTTGTCCAGTTACATTTCAAATACAGGTACATCACCAAAAATGGACAAAGTCATTTTACATCTGACTACTGGGCAGCTAGGTATTGGTTGATTCAAACAGGTCTCTCTATCAATCATATGCTTACTATGGATACTTAGCCAAGAAAGGGAAGGGGATAGAGTTACATTTTTATCAAGGACTTTTGGCAAAGCACAAGCCTACAGGTGGCAAGGAGAGGAGAGAAAGTAGACATAACTTAGTGGCTGATTCCAAACAATCTCCAAC
>PVKC010000307.1:57587-74157 GCA_004027635.1 Crocidura indochinensis | reverse complement strand
AAGATTCGCTTGAATGTCTCCTAAGTTTTTGATAAGAAAATGCTATAACTACATGGTGTAGTACTGGGGTAGCAAGGGATGGCTAAAAAGTGAGAAAATTTGTTTCTTAGTTATGTAACAGTTACTGCAGGTCTGGGAAGCTTCTGGTTCTTTTGAATAGTGAGACTATTTCCCAGTCACCTTATGTCTCCCATGTTACAGCCCATTACTAACTCCCCCACCATAATATATCCAAAGTATACTCTCTAGAAAAACATATATATTATAGAATATAGTATATTTCTATAGAATCATCAATGAAGTCAGTAGAGGCAGTAGCCATAATTGATTCAACTGTAGCTCCAGACAGTAGTAACAATAACCAGAGAAACAGCAACTATTGTCAAGTGACCCAAGCTTATATGGTTTTTTTTTAGACCACACCCATTTGATGCTCAGGGGTTATTCCTGCTAAATGCTCAGAAATTGCCCCTGGCTTGGGGGGACCTTATGGGACGCTGGGGGATCGAATCACAGTCCTTTCCTTGGCTAGCACTTGCAAGGCAGACACCTTACCTCTAGCATCACCTCGCAGGCCCCAGGGCTTATATGTTTTAAGGTTTGACTGTATACTATGTAAATAAGGGTTATAAGATTGACCAATCAGATCATATTTGGAAATAGGGTATTAATTGAATGATCTAATAGGCCCTAGCTCCCTTTTATTATTGTTGATTTTGGTTTGGAGGGGCCAAACCCGGCAGTAGTATTCCTGGCTCTATACTCAGAAATTATTCCTGGAAAGCTCAAGGACTATATGATTTGTTCAAACCAGTTTAGACTCACGCAAGGAAAACACCCTACCCACTATATACTGTCGTTCAAGCCCTCCCTCCTCGATTTCTCACATTACTCTGCATCTGAAAGGAACTAGACACAAAAAAGGCAATCTATGTTATTGACTTTTGCTTATGTAAATCAAGGAAAAAAATAAAAATAAAAGTTACAATAAATGTAAAGGAAATATTTTTGTTTTAACTTTCCTTTGATTACTGATATTGTAATTAAGAAAAAAATTAAAGTATCTGAATCTTTTCAGTGTCTTGAGAGCTGAAAGCAAGACTGTACTACTGTGCTGGAGTAATGATTGGAGTAGGAAAAAATGAAATCAGTAATCATGATGGAGGAAAAGCATGACAAAGGCCAATTCCTACATTTCTGAATGTAGAAAATTGTGAAAAAAGACTGTAAAAATAAACCCTATTTCCAATGATCTCTTTACTTACAATGTTCTGGTCAGAACAATCAGCCTTCTCTTAATTTCTCTACTGAAAAAGAATCTCTGGTCATTAACGAGCATCAATATGGAAAGGCAGTGGCTATTTGTTTTCTATAACACCACATCCAAAGAACTGAATACGCCAAAAGAGTTGAACTAGATGGTATTACCACCAGCTATGAATGAGAGTTCCTTTCTCCCCACATTCACACTAGCACTGATTGCTCTTGTTCTTTGTGATATGTGTCAGTATCTGTGACATGAGATGATATCTCACAGTTTTTGATTTGAATCTCCCTGATTATTAGTGATGTTGAGAATTTTTTCATGTATCTTTAGGCTATCTGTATTTCTTCTTTGATAAAGAATTTGTTATTTGTTCTTCCCATTTTTTGATGGGATTAGGATTTTTTTTTGTTTGTTCTGTCAGTACTTTGTATATCTTAGATATTAGCACCTTATCTGATGGGCATTGGATGAATAGTTTCTCTCATTCCAAGGGTGACATTTTTACCCTCGTTTCTGTTTCCGTTGAAGTACAGAAGCCTCTCAGTTTGATGCAATCCACTTTTTATTTAATCTTTGTTTCCACTTGTTTGGAAAGTTGTGCTTCCTCCTTGAAGATGCTTTTAGTCTTAATGTCATGGAGTGTTTTGCCTACATTTTCTTCTATATAACTATGATCCCAGGTTTGTTATCCAGGTCTTTATCTCATTTTGAGCTGACCTTAGTGCATGGTGTTAGATGTTTTCTCATGTTTTCTTTTTAGTATGTGGCTGAACAGTTTTTTCAACACTACTTGTTGAAGAGGGTTTTCTTGCTCACTTTTGCTTTTCGTATCCCTTTGTAAAGGATAATTGATTGCATATTGGAGTATTATTCTCTGAATTATCAAGCCTGTTGCATTGATCTGAGGTGTTGTTTTTATTCCAGTACCATGCTGGTTTTTTTGGTTTGTTTGTTTCTTTGTTTTGTTTTTGTTTTGGGGCCACACCCGGTGGTGGTCTGGGGTTACTCCTGGCTATGTGCTCAGAACTTGCCCCTGGCTTGTAGGACCATGTGAGGTGCCGGGGGATTGAACCATGGTCTATCCTAGGTTAGCTTGTGCAAGGCAGATGCCATACCACTTGCACCACTGCTCCATCCCTACCAGGCGGTTTTAATGATTGTTTTATAGTGCAATTTAAACTTAGGGAAAGTGGTTCTTTCCATCATTCTTTCCCCTATGGGTTGCTTTAGCTATTCTTGGGCATTTATTTTTTCAAATAAACTTCAGGAGTGTTTTATCCACTTCTTTGAAGAATGTCATGGCTATCCTTAGAGGGATTGCATTAAATTTGTATAATGCTTTGGTGAATATGCCATTAAATGATATTAGTCCTCCCAATTCATAAACATGGTGTATGTCTCTATTTTCTTGTGTCCTCTTTTATTTATTGAAGGAATTTTTTTATAGTTTTCTTTGTATAGAAGTGTATTTCACTTCTTTAGTTAAGATGACTCCAAAGTATTTGAATTTCTGTGGTGGTGTTATGAATGAGATTTCTTTTCTGGAAAATAATATGGATACTCCTTAAAAAACTGGACATTGATGGGCCCAGAGCAATGGCACAGCAGTAGAGTGTTTTCCTTGCACATACTGACCCAGGCAGACTGTGGTTTTTTGGGTCACACCTGGCAGTGCTCTGGGGTTACTCCTGGCTCCATGCTCAGAAATTGCTCCTGCCAGGCACGGGGGACCATATAGGGCACCGGGATTCGAACCGATAACCTTTTTGCATGAAAGGCAAATGCCTTACCTCCATGCTATCTTCCGGGCCCCAACCCAGGAGCAATTTCTGAGTTCAAAGCTAATAGTCACCCCTGAGCATACCGGCTGTGCCCCCCTACAAAAAAAAATAATTGGACATTTAGTTTCCATAAGATCCAGCAATACCACTACTAGGGATATAACATAGAACAACAAGAACACAATACAATAATGCTCTCTGCTCTCCTATGTTCATAACACCACTTTTTTTTTTTTTTGGCTTTTCGGACCATACCTTTTTGATGCTCAGGGGCTACTCCTGGCTAAGCGCTCAGATTGCCACTGGCTTGGGGGACCATATGGGATGCTGGGGGAACAAACCGCGGTCCTTCCTTGGGTAGCGCTTGTAAGACAGACAGCTTACCTCTAGCGCCACCTCACCGACCCCAACACTTTTTATAGTAGCCAAAATCTGGAAACAACCCAGATTCCCAATAACAGATGAGTAGCTAAAGAAACCACGGTACATCTACACAATGGAATACTATGCAGCTTTTAGAAAAAAAAATGAAGTCACAAAATTTGCCTACATATGGACTAATATGGAGACTATTATGTTGAGTGAAGTAAATTGGAGGGAGAGAGATAAATTCAGAATAGTCTCACACATCTGTGAGATTTAATAAATGTAAAAGTCAGTATGTGAATGATTCCCAAAGACAATAGAGATGAAGGCCAGAATGACCAGCCCATTAAAAGAAGCTTACCACAAAGAACAGTAAGTGAAGTTAAAGAAATAGCTACACTAACAACTGCCATGATAGAGAAGTACAATGCCCATTTCAAAGACAGGAAGGGAATGAGGGAGAATTGAAATGAGGGGTACTGTAGGCAATAATTTTGCACTGGTGAAGGGGGGTGTACTTTTTATGGCTGATACCCAATTATGGCATGTTTGTAACCATGGTACTAAAATTAAAAGATATTAAAAAAATAAAAGAACCGAGGAAGGGATCCCTTCCTCACATTTATATTCATTGCAGTACTACTTAAAATAACCAGACTCTGGAAACAACCAAGATATCCTTCATCAGATGAATGACTAAAGAGACTGTAGTACATATACAAAATGGAATATTATGCAGCACCAGGAGATGTGAAATCATGAAATTTTCCTATATATGGATGTACAGAGAATTTATTATTTTGAGTGAAATAAGTCAGAGAGAGATAGACACAGAATAGTCTTATTCATCTATGGGAATTAAGAAAAATTAAAAGCATTATTGTAATAAGGCTCAGAGACAATAGTTAAGGGCTGGAAGGCCAGGGAGGACTGGCTCACAATTTAAAGCTCACCACAAAGAGTGGTGAATGCTGTTAGGGAAATAACTACAATAACAACTCGTATGACAATGTTAAAGAATGAGAGAAGTAGAATGCCTGTCTCAAATACAGGCAGGGGTGGGAGAAGAGAGTGATGGGGGGCAGGGGTATTGGTGGTGGAAATGTTGCACAGATGAAAGGGAATATTTTGTTTATGACTGGAATCCAACTACAAACATGCTTGTAATCATGGTACTTAAATAAAAATTTATTTAAAAAATTAAAGAACTGAATATCGCATTTCTTAAAAATGTTACTTCAATGTAAATTTATTGTATATTGCATATGTTTAATACTTTGAGCTATTCTGCAAAAAATAGTCATTAAATATACAAAACTCAATGAATAACACTGGATGGTCATTTTAAAGTGACTAACAGTCTATTTTTAGTTTGTAATATCAATGAGTGCTAAATGAAGGGTCTATTCATTGAAGTGCTTTGGAGCAATATATAAAGTATCAAATGTCTTTGCCTTTAGCAATTTAGAAAGTCATTGCCTTCAATGACTAGAGCAGAAAAGGTCAATTAAGTAATTTTCTGTTCTAATCCTCCAAGCATCTTCTTTGCCACTACTAAATACTGTATTCATTTTTAATAGAGTATAGTTTTTTAAATATTTTTATGAATTTGTTTTAAAAATATAATTCTTTTAAACCTACTTTTTCTGTTTCTCCTAATACTAGGGCTTTCGTATATCAACTAGTTCTCACATTCAAAACTCCTTAGGATGTGGGTCATTTTTTCTTGAATGTGGATATACAGGAAACTACATTAATCTGTTGGAAGATCTTTAATGTCTTCCACACCAAAGACATGCTATCAGTAAGTAAAGCTTCTTGAAGACAGGGTCACTGATCTTACTACTCATACAAAGTTGGTTCTTTTATAGTTTATTTATTTATTTCCATGCTAATGGTACACCCTACTAAATTTGTAAAGTTTTTGTTTCTTCGTCACTCAGTACCTGTTGTAGTATTAACATATCTTACTTTCTCAGCCTTTGTATCTCCCTCATTTTTTTCGTTTCATTTGCACAACTGATGACAAGATATAAAACAAAGATCATTTGAGTGTAAAGATCAATCTCAATAAATAAAAATCAAATGAAAGTAGGAAAAATAAGATTCGAAGATCTAAGTGGCAAATCTTATGAAAATGTATAAAATAATAGAAAACATGCTTTTATACACAAATCAAGCATGAAAAATTAACCATATATTTGGTTCCTCTTATTCATAAAAAACTATAAATTAGAAATATTTACAATAAGTTTCTCTAAAGGATAAAACAGACTTGGAAATCAATAATTGTAAGTATTAATTATAAGGTATAGTAGGTTTTTATGGTCTTTAAAAATAAGCATGTAACTAAAATGTTTACTGATTTTGTAAGAAAATGAAGCAAAAGATTTCAGAATTTTTGAAATATAAAAATTAAAACATTCCATCTAAGATACTATTGCAATAATTTATGTAATTTTAACAGAACATATTTACCAGTATGTATTTATACTAATAAAATACAAAATGGGATATTTTTGTTTTTTTTTTTTGTTTGTTTTTTGGGTCACACCCGGCTGCACTCAGAGGTTACTCCTGGCTCTATGCTCAAAAATTGCTCCTGGCAGGCTCAGGGGACCATATGGAATGCTGGTATTCGAACCACCGTCCTTCTGCATGCAAGGCAAAAGCCTTACCTCCATTCTATCTCTTCAGCCCCAAGTGATAATTATTTTAATAATAGTACTCATAATAATGAGTTCAAACAAGGAGAATAAAGGTCCAGTGGAATAGAACTTACTATGCTGGATGTCCGGGCCTGAGGACACCTTGAGAGTAATCTTAGACATCAAACATTCCCCAGAATATCACAAAGTGATGTGACGATTCCCTACAATTTTAGTTCCAACTATTGACTCTCAACTCTTCATAATTAGGTCAAGTTTGGTAAGGGCTGATCTTGAGGAAAGAGGAGTACTGTTTGGTAGTTCAGAAAAGAAATCTTAAGAATAAAATGATGCACAGCAAAAAGTTGATGAAATTTTATTGGCTTTGTTTTTTGTTTTTAGATTTTGGTCATAGTGAGCAGGATTTATTCTTACCTCTGCAACCATGGATCATTCTCAGAAAACTCAGAAAATCATACAAAATACCAGGATTCAAACCCAAACCAACCAGGTGCAAAGAATGCACCTTGCCCTCTGTGTTATCTCTTTGGCCCAGCTTTTAAAAAGAGAAAGCAGAAATCCAATAAATGCTCTATAAGTCTTGGAAGGATCCAAATATTTACTATTCAAATTCAAACACAATTAAGAACATTGACAAATTATATATTTAAATAGAAATTTAGTTAAAATATCAAATTGATATTTTAAAATGAATAGCTTATATATATGTATGCATGTTTACCTGTACATATATAAACAATATAAAGTTATAGTTAAAGAGAATCTATTTTTATAATATTAGAAATGAAGTAAAATATTTAGGGATAATTGGAACCGAAGCAGTGGCGCAGTGGTAGGGCGTTTGCTTTGCATGTACTAACCCTAGAAAGAACTGCGGTTCAATCCCCCCACATTGCATAATGTCCCCCAAGCCAGGACCGATTTCTGAGAGCATAGTCAAAAGTAACCCATGACTGTCACTGGGTGTGGTCCATAAAACACCAACAAGAATTTAGTGATGATATTATTAAAAATGCTCAAAACTGAAGTAAAAATTAAACTTGAACATATATAATAAAGTCCTTTATCACTGATTTGAAGAAAATTTTTTTAATTCAATTCTCTAGATCTCACATACTTATGACAATTTGAATGAACATGCTTACTTTCAGTACTGAGAAAAATATTATCTCTGAATCATGTTATATGTGACTCTTATATCACTAATTATTGGTTTGGTGACATTCACATTCATATTTTGTATAGATAATTATTTCTATAGAACATTCCATTATTTGAATTGGCAACAGCATAGCCTCCATTCTACAGTTGAAAATAGTTTTGCAATTATCAGCTCTTTCAGATAGTTTTCCATAAATATTGTTTGACATATTGATATACATAACTATACATTTTTCTTAGGCTCTACACATTGGTTTTTGAGTTATATAATATATAAATACTTAGTATCTAGTAGGTGATGATAAATAGTTTCACAAAGTGGCTCCAAAAAAAATTGTACCTCCGGTATAGTACATGAAGTTCTGAACATTTCATCCTCGGTAAATTTTAGCATTATGTTATTTTCCCATGAGGAGGGGACATGATGTACACAGAGTGGCACTTGTGTTTACTCTTTGTTCTCTGCTCAGGAATAATTCCAACAGTCTAATGGGATCATATTGGATGCCAGAAATTGAACCCAGATTGGCCACATGCAAGGCAAATATCCCACCCACTGTGCTATGGTTTTGGCCCCATTTTTGTAGTTTTTCCATTTTAATAGTTGCTAAGGATGAAAGATAAGAAAACACATTAATGCAAAATAGTTGGTAATATGAGGTTCTCCCAGCTTATCAATGTTTGATAAATCTATAAATAATGGTATGACCTATATATGAAAATATGCATAATAATATTTTAAATAACATCTAAAGTAGTTAATGTCTGCTTTATTGTCTTGCGAATAGATCTTTAAAAGTAGACTTCTAGGCCGGGCGGTGGCGCTGAAGGTAAGGTGCTTGCCTTACCGCGCTAGCCTTGGACGGACCGCGGTTCGATCCCCCGTGCCCCATATGGTCCCCCAGGCCAGCCAGGGGCAACTTCTGAGCGCATAGCCAGGAGTAACCCCTGAGCGTCACTGGGTGTGGCCCAAAAACCAAAAACCAAAAAAAAAAAAAAAAAGTAGATTTCTAACTGTTGTGCCTCATAACCTATGATTAAGAGTTTTACATTGAATATACTTGTCTAACATAGTCTCTAGAAAGCCATCCAAACTCTGGAACCCCTGCTTTGTAATATTAAGACAGAGCACAATTATTTAAGTATCTGAGAGGTAGAGGACAGTTCTAAAGGTGTTTAAGGCAGCTAAAACAAAAAAGGAAGAAGGAAATAGAAATCAACATGAGGATATGAAATATCTGTTACAGGATGACAGGTATTCAACTGAAATAAGTACGTTAGAGGATACATTCTAGGATGGAACTTCATATCCATTTGGGGATATTCCACTGGGAGAAAAACATAAATCAATCAATAAAATATATACTTCTTTCATATTATGAACTGAAATGTGTGCCTCTAAAATTTTATATAATAAAGAGTCTAAAAACTAGTACTTCAGAATAAGACTACATCTGAATACTTTTGATAAAATAATTAAGGTAAAATGGAGTAGAACTTGTGAATCCTATTGCAGTAAATCAAATGTCCCATGCACGTGAGCATGTTTTGGAATGATTGTGTTTTCATTCTATTCAGGATAATTCCTCTTTGCTGGTGCTTGTCACTCATTGGACTGGAAGTACCTTGCATGAAAACACCTTTTGGCTTGGTTTCTTACCATATCTATTCTTCATCCTAGGGAGTGGTCTTTACTTTCCATTAACACCTTGGGTCTCAGAAACTGTGTTCAGTTTCTTTACTACAGCTGGTTTTGTTGCTACCTTTGATGGCTGGCAGATAACTCATAGTGAAAGTTTCTAAATTTGGGGCCGGAGAGATAGTACAGCCATAGGGCGGTTGCCTTGCATGCAGCCCAATCAGGACTTACTTTTGAATCCAGGCATACCATAAGGTCCCCCGAGAGCGAGAGCGAGCGAGGGAGAGACAGAGAGACAGAGGCAGAGAGATAGAGAGAGACAGAGAGTTCCTAAACTTACCTTTATACTCGAGTGTAAGCTGAGTTTTTCCGGCACAAAATTTGTGCCAAACCCCCCCTGAACTTGGCTTATACTCGGGTCATACAGGTTATTTTATCTGGTGCTGGCTCCGAATCAAATGCACATAGTCTCCAGTAGTTTTCTGCCTTCTGCTGGAGCGGGAGGTGCTTCAGCTCAGTTCACAAGTTGCAGTTGAGCTGAAGAGGTAGGCGGCTGAACTGAATTGTCTGCCACTATTTAACCCACAATATCCTGTGTTTTGTTAAGACCCACATTGGGGCCGGGCGGTGGCGCTGGAGGTAAGGTGCCTGCCTTACCGTGCTAGCCTTGGACGGACCGCGGTTCAATCCCCCGTGCCCCATATGGTCCCCCAGGCCAGCCAGGGGCGACTTCTGAGCGCATAGCCAGGAGTAACCCCTGAGCGTCACTGGGTGTGGCCCAAAAACCAAGACCCACAACAATAATGGTATCTATGAACTCAGTGATGATGACAATATTTATGCTGATAGCCTCATATCAGATACAGCTGAAGCTCTGTTTGGATATACAGCTGATGGAGGAGGAAGCTAGTTTTGAAGGATTTTAACCATTGTGATTCAGCTTGATTACCGGGTAAGCTACAGTTTTCTGTACTTTATTTAGTTTTAAAGTTGTTTTTTTTTTTCTAGTTTACAATTCTTCTTAGCAATAAATACTGAAAAACATTTAACCTACCAATTCCTCAATTGTTTTAGGTATATATTTTTATTTTTGAAATTTACCAGTGGCTGCTGTATTTCCAACCTCCAATTATACTCAAGTCACTAAATTTTCCCAGTTTTCAGGGTAAAATTAGGGGTCGCCTTATACTGGGTTGACTTATGTTCGAGAGTGTACAGCATTTTTCTACCTAACTGTGTGTGGATTCTTTTCTCAGTGTTACTTCCAGACCCTTGTTTCCCTAATGACTTAGGAATTGGGCATGAGTTTTCCACTTCACCATCTCTAGTAAGCTGCTGATGTCACCTGGGATGGAAATTAAACTTTGGTTTCTGGGTCACTATCTGGGTGGAGGTACATGCTCATCTCCGTGCTGTTGATGCTCCTCTTAGGGGGCTTACTCTTTGACTTCTACCCTCGCAGTGATTTCGATAAGCTGCTGCAAGTGGGAGAGGGGGGTCAAGGTGCTCACGCAAAGCACTTTTCATAGAAGAAAGGCATCCATCTCTGGGGTGTTGTTCAATCTTTTGCTCTCCCCTCTTCACTGCATGTTTCTGTCCTGCCTGAGGGGACCTCTGCTACCCTGGATGGTGGGCTGCTGAGTGACCAGACCAAAGCAACATGAAGGCATTCAGAATAGGGGTCCATGTATGCTGATATTCTGGTGATAGGCACTACACACTTAGTCTATCTGAAGGAGACCAAAAAGGTGATTATCCAACAGAGGGTCAAATCATTCACCATCCTTGGTATCTTCTTGGATCCTAAAGTCACTGTTCTAGTGCCAGATGTAGTGGAAGCCTCATGCCCCAATACCAAGGGATTAGTTACTGGTAGATGTGGATCTGGAAGCAACACCAGCACAGAAAATAATCTAAACAGTTTAGGGGTAAAACAGGTTATGAAGATAAAACAGGAACTACCACCACAAGCTATTTTTCAGCCAGCAAATGTACCAGCAGACAACAAGCTGTGGAAAAGAAACCAAACAGTTTCTCTCTGAGACCTGAGGTCTTTATTGGGAAGCAAAAGACTACCATCTAGAATGGAGAACAGATTTATTAAGGAACGAAACCGAAAGATGATTCAATCCAAAGGTACTTCCTGTACAATGAGTGACAAGCATCAGCAAAGTGGAGTCATCCTGAATAGAATAAAAGCCTAATTATTCCAACAAGTATGGGCACAGGCAAACAGGCAGAACCTTTTTTAGGGGAAGGGGAAATTTGGGCCACAATTATCAGTGTTCAGAGTTTACTCCTGGCTCTGTTCTCACTCCTGATGTCACTCTATGTCACTCCTGATGGTCCTAAGATAATATGATTTTCCAAGAATTGAACTTTGGTCCATTGCAGGCAAGGCAGTGTTCTGTTTACTGTTTTATCTCAGTAGTTTCACAAAAAATTTCTGAAGAAAGTAGAAGAAAACTAAATAAGTTCCTACACCAAATTTCAACTTGTATGTGAGTTATGTTTCTCTACATACACAAGAAATTCCTTTGCACCAGATGTCCTATAATCGAACTCAATTCTGATACTTTATACTTGAAGATAGCATGAGAATTTACAAATTATGGGTTACATTTTATAAGTTTTTCCTACCCCATTTTATATGCCTTTCAACTCTCAGCTTTTACATGTGCTCTGACATCCTGATTACAGATTAGAAGTTCCTGCAGTATCCTATCTGGAAACTCAATAAAGACACAAGTCCAGGTTGTTACTGTACATTCAATCAATGACAATACTACATATGCTATGGCAACTGTCCCTTTGGATCAAATTAATTTACTAGAACCCTTCAGGGATATCTAAAAGTAAGAAAACCATTAAACAAAGCAATGATGAAAGGTTTCAGAGAGTACCGGTGCTCTCCAGGTACATTCTTTTCCTCAATTTCTACTTGTTCTTCAACTTGGAAGGAAGCTCTTAGAACTCTGCTGCTCACTAAAGTTTTTACAGAGGCACCGTTGCAAGGTGATTGATTCAACCTTTAGCCTCTTTCCTTTCCCTGGAGGGTGGGGTGCATCTAATAGTTACAAAACTCTAAATTTAGGATTTATTCATTCCTCTGGCAACTGTTGCAATTTCTAAGTAACCTAGAGGCATTCCAAAAGTTACCTCATTAACATAACAACAGTCTCCTTTTTAGTTCTCAGCACTTAGGAATTTCCAAAATCTTTGGAGGAATTTTAAGAGTTTTGTGCCAGAAATAGTGATGAAGAACAAAAATATATTTATTATTATAAATCAGCACATTACAATGACCATCTACAAGCTAAGGAGACAAGAATAGTGGCCTTACCAATCCTGCCAAATTTTTATATCAGAATTCAAATTTCTTGAACTAAGAGAAAATTATTTCTGGTGAATAAGCCACCTGGTCTCTAGAACTTATAATAGCAACTTTAAAAAAAATTAATTCAGGGGCCGGCATTAGAGGTAAAGTGTCTGCCTTGCAAGCGCTAGCCAAGGAAGGATCGCAGTCAGATCCCCTGGCTTCCCATATGGTCCCCCAAAACCAAGGGCGATTTCTGAGCGCTTAGCCAGGAGTAACCCCTGAGCATCATATGGGTGTGGCCCAAAAAAAGAAAAAAAAAGGAAAAGAAAATTAATTAACTTGTTTTCAATTGCGAGATTTATTTTAGTCCTTTTTTTGTATGTTTGGGTCACACCTAGCAGCTCTCAGGGGTTACTCCTGGCTAAGCGCTCAGAAATCGCTCCTGGCAAGGCTCGGGGATCATATGGGATGCCAGATTCAAACATGCCTTACCTCTATGCTATCTCTCCGGGCCCCCTATTTGAGTCCCTTTCTAATTAAAAGGCTGTCATTGAGAGTGAAAAAAGTATTCTTAATTTTAATGTAATTAAAATGTAAGTAATAAAAATTTATTAATCTAAAAATACTAAGTTAAAATTTCTGTTTGTAGAAAGATGGGTATGTATGCTGCCTGTTATCTTTTCATCTTTTAACTCCATATTTGTCTGGTTGCAGGAATCAAAATTTCATATTTCAAACTATTTGCCATCTGGTCTTTGGTTAGATTTAGTCAAGTGAAGACATCTGCAGATCAGTAGGCAAAAGAAAACATTTTATGCATGTGGTTTTCACAATGCAGTAGGTTCTAGTAGTTTCTGGTAGTTACAGATGGAGAGGCAATGTGATTAGGATGTTTCTAATAGTAACACTGTAAAGGAAACACCTTTCAACAGGCCAGTCATGGTCAGTGCAGCACATCTTAGACTAACATATAATGATCACTATTTTTTGAGGAAGTAGCAGCCAGTGGACTTAGAGTTTTCTAGTTTGGGGATATAAGTAATGGACAGGTCTTTATAATAATATCATGATTTATTTCTTTCCAAACCCCTTCCTTTATGCCTCTCCAACAAATATCATCCAAATTCCTGACATAAATACTTCTTATTTCTTAGATTGGTATTAACATTATTTCAAATTAAAGAAAAATAAGTTTAGATATACAAGCATGCTGATGCGGCATTATCTATAAGAGTAAAATAATGGGGGCTGGAGAGATAGCATTGAGGTAGCACGTTTGCCTTGCATGCAGAAGGACATTGGTTCGAATCCCGGCACCCCATATAGTCCTCTGAGCCTGCCAGGAGTGATTTCTGAGTATAGAACCAGGAGCTACCCCTGAGCACTGCTGGGTGATACCCTAAAATCAAAAAAAAAAAAAAGAGTAATAATGGAAGTAATTCAAATTATCATCTTTATAATAATAATAGTATAACCACACAACAATGTAATTAAAAGAAGCAAAAGTTGTAACCAGAGGGCTAGTATAAAGGTTAGTATAAGGGTAAAATCCTTGCCTTGCTTGAGGCCAGTTTCATTTTGCTCAATATATAGTATATTGAGCACAGCCAGAAATGATCCCTATCTACAGAGCAAATCCTAAGCACTGCCCAGTATAAACCAAAAACCAAAAGCAAAACAAAAGCATTAAATTTTAATAAAACACTACTGCACACATTAAGAAAGATGAAGTATAGTAATGAATAAAATTGTAGACTTTCATTTTATTTCAGACACAAAAGAGAAAAGAGCTGGAAGTTCCAGCTCACCTCATGAAACTCACCATAAAAAGTGATGAGTTTAGTTAGAGAAATAACTACATTCTGAACTGTCCTAATAATGAGAATGTATGAGGAAAATTAAAAGCCTCTCTAGAGTACAAGGGTGCTGAGTGGGGAGGAGGGAGATTTGGGACATTGGTGATGAGAATGTTGCATAAAATGGGTGGTGTTCTTTACATGACTGAAACCTAAACACAATCATGTATGTAATTAAGGTGTTTAAATAAAATAAAATACATTATTAAAAATATTGTAGACTTTCATCATTTCTAAAATACCTGATGTTATATTTTTAGAAATAAGACTACAATACAAAAAATGCAGATTTACTCCAAACCCCATCCTTTGTAATATTATGGAGGCCTCCCTAGGTAGTATGATTAAGCAAATCACTAACCATCCTGGACTGATAGTATTGCCACATGCTTTCCCATTCCTGAAGGTCAGATTGGAACTTAAAGATATTTTATAGTGCATTGAATTAATATAGTGTTCATATTTCTATGTATTTGTGAGGTCTGGAGAGGATAAGGAGCAGTAAACTTAGGATATTGCTTAGTCTTGTTTGCTAACCAAAGGGATGAATCTGGTTAGAATGAGAAATAAAATATTTTCTTATTAGTGAAAATTAGAGTTCCTATGAGATCTTTCAAAGTCAAGAGCATGTGAAATGAATAAACAATGCTATGTAATTTATAAGGGAAATTTTTGAATAAATCTTAGATCCCCAGCCACTCACCCATTTACACGAGAGAGAACATAAACTTAAAATAATATAAAACTAAGCATGTATTCAAAGTAGGAATGAAAGAAGTAGGATAAAAACCTGCATATCAGGTAGTTTACAGAGAAGGATCAAGCACTGTCACAGGCACACTTAGGAGTGCAGAGATCAAGACAGTTTGTAGATCCAATTAAAAATATAAAATTGTGAATTCATTTATAAATTTAAATTACTGCTTAGGTAATATGATTGCAATTGTGTTGAAACACCAAGTTTGCCACCACTAATGGGTAAAGTTCCTCAACAACTGTCCTCATATCTGATCTTCATTCCTTTCTATTTAATACCCATTGTTTGATAAGCTGAGTTTATCAACTAAATCAAGAATTTTGCATTGCTACTGTTGATTCTCTTGCCTCAATCTATTCCAGAGATTAATGAGATTATCTAGTCTTTGTCTTTATTTTGCTAAGCTGATAGATTCCAATTCTGTACCTGTTGCAAAGCTGGAATCAGTTTATCTTTTGCTATTACTGCATAGATTCTTTTGTTTATCTCTGACCAACTGCTTTATTCATCCATCAGTGAGCACTTGAGTTGTTTCCATATCCTGACTATTGAACTCAGTACATCAAGGATCATTGATGTGCATATACATTTTCTAATTAATGTTTTTATATTTTTGGATTTAGATGTAAAGAAGAGAAATCAGAGGGTACTATGGAACTTTACATGTTGGAGAAAAACTTCATGTATATTTTCCACAGAGATCGAACTCAAAGGCATTCCCTCAACAATAAATGAGTACTCCTCTTTAACTGCACACTACCAACACTGTTAAATAACAACCTTTATCTTCTTTGTACTTCAAATAATAAGAATAATGATCATCGTGGTCATAGTAAGTATAGATGGTCTGCTTTAAAACTTCATAATTTACTTAGTAACTAAGCCATTTAAGTGAGAGTTACTGGGTTGGTATTGGCAATTTGCCATTAAACACCTTTCTATTTTGCTCTTTAAGGAAAACATGGTTTGCATTATTTGTGCTATCTTGAAGTTAATTGTATCTGTAAATCATAAGATATAACATTTTTACATACTCATTTCAGAGCAAACTAGAGAAAAACAGAAACTATGCATAAAATGAAAATTACTATTTTTCTTAAATACTTTATTATGTATTTTACTTTCATAATGGAAAAATAAGCATCATTTTACAAAGAAATATCGTAGGCACAAATACAGTAGGAAAGGAAATCATAAATTTTCTCCTAGTTGTGGATACTGATGGGTTTAAGTCTGTCCAACAAAAACCTCACTATTTTGGAAAGAAACATAGCCTAATTCATTTATTTGGAAGGTATTTTGATAATATCTAAGAATCTGTGGGTTATTTTGGAAAATCTCCTGTTTTTTAGGTTTCTTCTTCCATTGTGGCTAGCTAAGCAGCTGCTTCTAACCTTGAACAAATCAGAAGTCTTGGAATGCTTCTCGGCTGTTTGTATGAACCTATTCTCTCCAGTTACTGCACAAACTGGTAGCTTAATTTCACTTGGGATAGAGGTATGTTTGGATTTCAGGAAATAGAACACTGCTGATTAGTTGTAAACTAGAACAAATAATCCACAAGAGGGCAGCTTCTCTTCATTTCATCGTGCTTGTACAAACAAATCTTTCCTCGATTAGGTATCACAGAACTCTCTCGTCCTAATTTTTTTTAGAATACACTCTATCATAAGAAAGTTGTGGTGATGGTATGAGGTATAAAGAGAAGCAATCCACCACCACCCCCCTCCACCACCCACACACCCCAATACCCAT
>PVKC010000307.1:36831-57487 GCA_004027635.1 Crocidura indochinensis | reverse complement strand
TCTGCTTCTTTCTGCCATAGCTATATAGACATTTATATCAGGCACAGAAAGCTTCTCCAACTTTTAATGACTATTCTTCATCAAGGTTTTCTTTTCTGAAGCCTCAGGAGTTGGGCCAAGCAGATGGGACTATGTTTTTATTTTTATTTTGAAGTACATACCTGACAAATTTAATTGTTCACCACATCCCAACCTAGCTAAGTAAATATAAATATAATATAAATATTAAGATTCTCGCTTGGAAAGTTTTGGAAAAAATAGCTGATATTTTTCTTATTTTTCTTTTTGAGGTAAAAATCTCATAGTAGGCTGCAATATTATAGAGGTTAATAAGGCAGGAGTAAGAAGGATCTGTACATTTTCTCCATCTTTTTTTTTTTTTTTTTTGGTTTTTGGGTCACACCCGGCAGTGCTCAGGGTTTACTCCTGGCTCCATGCTCAGAAATTGCTCCTGGCAGGCACAGGGAACCATATGGGGCACCGGAATTCGAACCGATGACCTTTTGCATGAAAGGCAAATGCCTTACTTCCATGCTATCTCCTGGACCCCAATTTTCTCCATCTTTTTATCTTGATTAGCATAGGGTTAAAAGTTCTCTGGGCCTCTCTCTATTCTGAATATGTATGATTATGTATGATGTCATTAAAGCTCAAAGACATTAGGCAAATTTCTGACAATTTTACATTCTGAACAACTATCTGTGATCTCAAATCTGTACCTGATAATAAGAAAAATGTATACATTTACTCAGAGTTAAATGTATGTCTCCCGAACTGCAGATAAAAGTTAGGTGTGTTTTTTTCCACCATAGAACATTATCTATTAATCTTGATATGTAACTATCTAAATGACTCAGTGACTTGATTGCCATGATCAAATGAAGCATAAGGAAAAAGAAACTGGAGTTTGAAAGGGAAAACACCTGATAGAAGATTAAGAGATGGATGAGTCGCTTCAGCTCATGCCATCACTTGCTTTAATTAGACACGATTTATATATGTTCCAATTTTCTCTTGTAAAGGTTACAAAATGTTTTATATGTCAGTATGCTGTGTTAATATGTGGTAATACATTCATTAAGTGTTATTTACTAAAAGTTAGAGAAGTTTAATATATAACTAAGGTCAACTAATTTTAGAAAATAAAACATAAGTGACTTGAGTTTTATCTTTATTCTTTGGCTCTGAGTATTCTTGTAATCTATTTTATATATATTTTTTACTATATTCAGTAAACTTCCTTTTGTGTTTTATGTAGAAAACTGGCCAGTGAGAACCAAGACATCAGACTTTTGGGGGGAGAATAATACAGGCTTTTACCTTCTGTTGACATACAGCCAAGTCCACTGAGATTCTGCTAGATTTAAACTCTAGACCTAGTAATTATCTTTCTCCTGTCTTCTGGGCAGAAGTATCTATATATGGAATTGGAGAGTCTAGAATATAAGAATTCTACTTTAATTTTTCCCTGTTGCCTTATCCCATGAATTGCAACTTGAAATTCTCTAAGTATATCTTTAGTCTTTGGCTTTACTTAATAATAACACTATGTAATTCTTTGAGAAACAGTTGATTCCATATTGCCTAACTTTCATTACTCCTTGAGAATGGTTTACTCAAATTCTATTAGCTTAATGATGATGGATGAGAGGTAATGTTTAGTTATTATGAAAGAACCTAGACCTTTTGGATGAATTTACTGACAGTTTTACCAGACACCTGGAAACCCACTGTTTTATTTTCTTTTCCTAATTGTTTTTCTCATCTAGATTGAAACAGGCATAGCAGAAGTAATTAGGCTGTTGTAAATGTTGATATACATTTTTGCTTCTTTCAGGATAAAGATCACTGTTGACTCTTGAAGAGCTATACTTGGAGAAAAGCAAACTTGTGCAATTTACCTGCTATTAAGAAGAAGCCTGTTCCTAAATTAGACATTTCCAGCAGGAATTATTGCAAAGTATTCTATTAAGCATTAATATGGACAAAATTAATAAATTGTTTTGGTGACAGTAGCTTTTGGGCTCTTATAGGATAATAATAGAATATATTGAGATGCTATAAGATCCCATTGGGAATTGATAAAAAATTCAGAAATTAATTCAGAAATATTATTATATTTACTCTTTCCATCAATGCATTTAACCCCTCAATATTTACTAAAATTATATATTATGGGGCCAGAGAGATAGCATGGAGGTAGGGTGTTTGCTTTGCATGCAAAAGGATGGTGGTTTGAATCCAGCATCCCATATGGTTCCCCAATCCTGCAGGAGCAATTTCTGAGCATAGAGTCAGGAGTAACCCCTGAGCGCTGCCAGGTGCGAACCCAAAAAACCAATATATATTTTGAAAGCTAGACACTTAGACAACTACCCTAAAATTTACAAAGCAATAACTATAGATAAAGTTATTTATCAAACTTTGGGTGGGGCAATTGATTCTGTAGACTGATTGTTCAGAGTAATTAAAGGTAGGGAAAGAAAAGAATCCAGTTTCTAGATGTTCATTTCTAATTTATGATCAGGATTCTTTATTAAAGGTAATATAAATGAAATTAGGAGTATTTCAACCTAACTGATTTCAATAAAATGTGTGAGCATTGTTTAGGGACTAGAAAAACAAATACCCAACAAAGATAGCCAACATTTTATGTGCAATACAGACAAATTATGAAATAATGTGAGAATTGCTTATAATAGAAAAACAGTGGTTTTGGAGAAACAGAGGAATCATAAATTCTGCAGGGATAATATGTTTAAGGTTAAAATTGTAGCAAAAAGGAGCTTCTCTTTTATTTAAATATTTTAAGCAAGAATACAGATAGCCAGAAAGGGCAAGAGAATCTGAAAATGAAAAAGTTCTAGTTAAATTATAATTTGGACAATATACTGGAAGTGTAAATAAACAAATAATAGAAATAATTTTAAAAATTAAAAAATGTTGGGGCCGGAAATATAGAATGGAGGTGAGACATTTGCCTTGCATGCAGAAGGACTGTGGTTCAAATTCCTGCATCCCATATGGTCCCTCGAGCCTTCCAGGAGCGACTTCTGAGCATAGAGCCAGGAGTAACCCCTGATCCCTGTTGGGTATAACCCAAAAGTTAAAAAAAAGTCTTTTTATTATGTTCAACACTTCTGATGTTATGTGTTAGGAGATAAAAGATATTTATTCTCACAAAAAGTTTCCATTAGAACTTTGGGTCATTGACATGGGAAATAAAGCAATATAAAACTAGTGTAGTAGTATTATTAGTAGTAGAAGTATAGTAAATGAAATGTACTCAGGGTATTATTAAATAATGAGTGGTATAATATTTAAATAAACATTCAGGAAAAAAATTTGCTATAGTTTGGACTACTCTTAAAATACCCTTCATTTAAGAAAGAATATTATGGGAATTGGCTGATTGACATTCCAGACCAATTATATGAGGATGGTTCATCATGACACATATGGAATGAACATTGTAAAAGTTAGGGAAATTTGAGTCCTTCATGAGCCTGTTTCGGCCACCAACAGGCTGTCACTTAAATGGCTCATTTAGTCTTAGTGGCCCACAATTCTTCACTGGTAAAGTCAGAGATAAAGAGTCCTACCGCCTTCCAGATCTTCATTGTTTCTATTGTCTGCTACCTCAACCAAAACAACCGTCACTGGCCAAATAAACTAAGAAAACTTAGTCTTAAATCAACCTGACAAATTCAGGGCCTACTGGCTGCTGCTTCTCTGAGGCACATCTTCCTTAGCTTTATGCTAGAGAATAAAAAGAACAAGGAGTAGGACAACAGACACAGAGTCCTAGAGATAAGAATACAGCATACAGTTAACAAGGCCTAATCTTCAGGATGCATTTACACAGGCCATATTCATCCCCCTCGGGGAAATCTGGTCATTATTTTCCTAAAGAGGATACAACTTTTAGGTCCTGCAAGTTTCAGTCACCATGAAAGGAGATTATTGCAAGCTGGTTGAAATACAACCAAGGTGCTGATAAATCTAAAGGAACCTCAATGAATTATTTTCCCCCTCTCTCTCTTAGTAGGCCCTCCCTGGTTTCCAATTTCTTTATGAATGCCCCATCTCTTTTCCTTACCTCAGGCTTGCTCCGTCAAGGCCATTAACAGTGGACAGGGATTTTGTGTGGTGGAACACAGGTGCTCTTTCTGAGCTTTTAAGATGCTGTTTGCGGTTAGTCATTGCACTTACTTTATTTTATTTTATTTATTTAGTTTGCAAGAGTGTTTTAGAGGCTTGAGGGTCTTTAAGGAACAGAACAACCCAGCCCTACAGTTACTAGGGCGCGGACTCCAACATCCGAAGTGGCTTTTTTTTAAATATATATACAGAATGCCCAGTCCAGAAAAATCCTCCTGGGCTGGGCCTGAGCTCCATGTAATCCCATGTTGCTGACAGCCTGCTCAGCAGCAAACAAGGACCGACTTCTGCGTGTTAGGGGTGGAGGTGGAGGGGAGGGCGTGCGCCTCGGGGAGAGGGCGAGGATTGAGGGGAGGAGATCGGAAGCGAAGAGGTAATCCCCGGCGTTCCGAACACCCCCTTTTTAGTAAGGCCGGGTTTCTCCCGGGACAGCTGCTGCGGTCACACCACAAAGTGAAAAGCCGCCCTCCCGCTCGGAGCGCGCCTGTCCGCGCCACCCTAGCCTAGCCTCGCCTCGTCGGAGCGGCAGCTGGTGCCGAGCGCTCCGCCCGTGCCTGCCGGCAGCCGCTTTCGGGGCCAGCAGCGCCCCCTGCCACCGGGCCGGGCTTAGCGGCCACAGCATCCGCGCGCAAGCCGGGTCGCCGGAGGGAGGCTGGTGGCTCAACTAGGGCTGTGGCTCCCGGGAGCTCGAGCCAGTGCCCCGGGTCGCCGCCTCTTCTGTGCCTCCCCACCTGCCGCCCCTCTCCTCTCCCTGCCAAGACTCTTAGCCCAGAGCGCGAGAGGGAGAGAGAGGGAGACGGAGTTGCAGGAAGGTAAGACTGTTTTCGAGTCACCTGCTGTTCCAGGGGGAGGGGGCAGTGGAGATGGCAATGTCCAAGCCGGGGCAACTAGATCTAGGGACGACTGTGGGTCGGAAGGGGGATGATATCCAGAGACTGGGGTCAAAGGGGGGTCATTCTGAGCTTTGGGTAAGGCACCCCGGGACCCGGAGGAGAACTCGGTGCGCTTCAAGAGCGGACTGGCAGCCTCCAAGTGCCTCGATGGGAAGGAATAGCTTTGCGGCCGGGGGGCGCGGCCCCATCTTCCGAGAGAGAACATGTTTTCTCCTCCGGCCGTACCCCAGAAATACATTCTTGGCTGCCGCCGGCGGCAGACTCACTTCGATGCACCGGTGGGAATGGTCCAGGGAGGACTGGACCTTAGGCGTCCGCGCCCTCGCTCCTCCCGCTCTAGTTGGAAAGGGCGCAGGTATGGGGAGCCAGGCACGGGGGGACAGGGTGGAGGACAGGGTGTAGTCTTGATTTTTTTTTTCCTTTTGAGGGAATCGCCACGCTCCGTCGGGGTGGTGGGGGAAGCCGGAGTCCCTCTAGACGCCGCTGGAAAAGCTGGAGGCAGCCCAGCCTCCGAGCTTAAGCTGGCGTGGTCAAACAGCGACTTGCCAAGTGCAGAAGCGGGCCAGCCCTGGGTCGCCTTTGCCTTGGCTGGCGTGGGGGGAAAGAAAGAAGCTGTTTAGACTCCTGCTGGGAACGTAGCTCGCTCACACAGCGTGGAACCACCCGGGGTTCTCTCCTGCCTCCCCTACTCTTCACCCCCTTATTCAGCACCCGCCCGACGCGGCCTGAATGGAGGAGGCATTCACAGACTGTGCTTGGCGGCTCAGGGCTTTTTCTTTTCCGCTCTGGCGGGGAGTCTCCTTTTCTCCAGACTTGGGTTCCACCCCGTGGCGCGGGATTTCTTAGCTGGCAGCTCAGCGCGTGGAAGGGATTGACAGGCGGGAGAAGGGGGAGACTCGGCGCTCTAGCCGGCGGGCGGGCGGGGACGGGACTGGCCAAGCAGCGCGCCCTGCAGCTGGATTGCCATGGGGGTTAGCTAGGTGAAGTTCTTGCTCTGTAGTCTCGACTGACGCCGGAGTCCAAGGCAAGTGTCCTAAGCACCATTCCATCAATCCCTTTCCAGGCTGCTCGCTTGCTGGTAGTAGCTTTTACTCCAGCAGCACTTGCAGGAGGCGTAACAAAGTTGGGTTGGGACTTTAAGCTCAAGTTTAGTCCGATAAAAGGCAAAAGAAAAAAAAAAGGTTTTATACTTATTTATTTATTTTTCTACTCTGTGTGCTTACATCTGGAGAGAGATACAGGAATTTTCAAGGGGGAGGAGGAGAGGGGAACACGCGGAGAGACCCCTTCTGGCTCAACTAGGGCTGCTGCTTCCCTCCGGGCTCACCATGACAACCGCCCCTCCGGGGCCAGGGCGGTCAGAGCGATCCCGGGTGCACGTGGAAAGAAAAATGCGCGGGGCGGGGAAGGAAGGGGTGCCGCATGTCATCACTCCCGAGAAATGCTTTCTGCGGCCAGGGCAGAAAGGAGGATGAGCCGCTGGGACCTGCGAGGGCGTGGGCAGCGCGGCCTGATCCCCCAAATAACTAGCCAGCCCGGGGGTCTCAGAGGTGCGCTTCAGGAGATATCATGGACTGGCCATCGAGGGATGAGTCAGGGAGATGGTCGGGAGATGGAAAAAGACCGCGGTCCTTGGGAGAGAAAGGCCAGGAAGTACAGGAAGGTGATGTGGGAGGAGATAAAAATAGGGTCAAGAGGTAAATGAGAGACAATGAGAGGGGATGCTCACAACTGCCAACATTGCAAATGGAATTTGCCCATGTGTGACAGGGGAAGTTGGTGGAGAAAGAAAAGCCTTGGTCAAACATTTATTCCATTCCAGATGGTCTGTTTTATTTTCACCATTATCATTACCAGTATTATTGCCTAAAGTACTACTTTATTGCTAATTTTTAGAAAAGATTACACAGGACTAGACAAAAGTGGTGTCTTTTGCCATCTTCCTTTTTTTTTGTAATTTTAAAGGTTTAAAATTAATTCTTAAAATGGTTTTCATGACTAAGGGATTTATTATCAATTTAAGAGGAAAGAAGGCTGGAGAGATACTACCGAGTGTAAGGTGTTTGCTCTACAGATTGTAGTATCCAGAACCATTTATGGTACCTTAAGGATAGTTGGGCTGACCCCTTGAGCACAGAGCCATTAGTAGGCCTTGAAGACTGATGGTTGTGGTCCAAATTCCATTCCCCACCCCCAATTTCGAGGTGAGAATACTGAGGCATCAAGTTGTGAACAGATGTATCCAAATATAAACTACTAAAGGGCAAAGCTGAAAATGTAACTGTTTTACTTGGATGTCGGCCACTTTTTAGGGATTTTAGGCAGCTTTTCAGGACCCCACTTCTAGGGCAGATTTTCTAAGGTCAGTTTGGTGTTGTAACTATGATAATGGAAAGAACACCTCAGAAGTTAAATCAGATCTGTAGGCCTAAAATAATGTGTGTATTGTATTAACACTTTCTTTTATGTAGGCTTTATACCTTGTAGAAATTATTAGTGGCTTTAGCAAAGGAAAATGGAAACCAAAGAAGCAAAAATTGTCAGATAGTAAAAAGTTATTTTACTTTTTAAATATATACTTTTTAACATAAGCTTTAAAACATATTTGTCTTATTGTGTTATCAAAATTGTTAATATATACTTGACTTTATGCTTTACAGTTAACTATAATTCCTATTTAATTTGCGTTTAAATATTGATAGTATTGATAAATTTAGGTATGTTCCCTTTCCATTTTTAGTTTCTTAGTTTTAAAATTTTTGACATAAGAAATACATTACAGGAAATTCATAAACTCCACTATTCAAATCTTTGTCTAAAGGGCTGTATGTGCTTGTGTGTGGAAGTGTATAGGTGTGTGTGAGAGAGGGAAAGAAAGAAACAAATCAATGAAAAAGAAAAAGAGAAAGAATTTAAATGAAATAAATGAGATACTAAAATACTAAAAGTGTCTTAAAAATACTGAGAACAATATAACTAATTTGCTCTGGGATCAAATTAGGATTTTGTATTTAGAATCATCCATCTTTCTTTCACATAAAAATTGAATCATTATTCAATTAATTATTAATAATTATTAAAAGGGTCTGCAATCATAAATTAGTCACTTGGAGACATATATTATACTGAACAATGCTTTAAAAATACAGATATATTTGCAAGCTATATGTGCGATTAATTTATATTGATATATTTTGGGTTGCTCAGCTGTTCTCAGGACCTACCTACCTGTATCAGGCTTTGTGTTCAGGGATCACTCCTAGAGATGCTGGGGAGCAATATTGGTTGCTGGGAAAATAATCTGAGTTAGCTGCAATCAAGCCAAGTGTTCTACAATGTACTATAGCTCTGGTCCCAAAATTAACATTTTGCAGAGAATCATTTTGTCTTATTTTTATTTCCTGCTAATGTATTTTTAAGTGATTGATGACATATATATCTTATTCCAGTAAAAGCATCATTTTCCAAATGTCTTTGTAAATTAAAATAGTGTAAAATGTAAAATAAGATAATCTTTTATCATTAATTTAGACATTCTATAACAGAGAACAAATTATTTGGTAATCCTTTTATTTACTGATTTTATCCTTGATATATATTTTAATTCAAAAATCACCTTTTGGCTAACTATCTTCTATCTTATAGCTTCATAAGTTAATATTCCATGTCAATTAGTATATAACTAACTGCTAGCTGTGCATGTTGGTGAAGCATAGAATAGCCAGACTAATCTGTCTGCAAAAAAAACTTACTTGCATGAGGAATAGTATAAGGTTAGTTATGAGTAATTAAAAATTGGGACACTGATATACATCAAGAAAGCTGTAAATCGGCTTTTCAAAAGCTTTTTCTGTATATATAAATGATAGATGATCTTTTCCCTTTCTTTGGTCTGATTCACATTTTACAGAGCTACAAGAACTGTTGTATTAGACTATACTGTGATGAAGTTTGGCAAAAAGTGTTCATTGTTCAGGTTTTAAAAAGGGCAAGTTTTTGGCAGGATTAACTTGCATAGAAAAAAAATGCTGTGATTACACATGTGTACTCAATAAACCCTTCAGAGGCTGGGCTTCAATATTACTGATTCCTCGCTGCAGACTACCCCCCAGACTCTGGATGCAGATTGCTTAGAGAAATTAATTTGCTATAACACTGTCCATTGGCCTTTTCATATTTCAGAAATGCTACTTTTGATTTATATTTCAAATATTAGAGTCCAGTGAGAAATTATTTTATGTTTTGCACATTCTTGAGATTTATTTTAAAATGTTCATTTTATTCAGATACTTTCCCTAATATGCTTTGCAATCATCTCCATTTGGCTGGCATCTGTCCTTTTTTATATTTCTAGGCATTGGCTATTTCCATTTGTCAGAATAAAGATTTAGAGTTTCTCTTTTTAACCTTTCATTTATCTTATCTGTACATGCAGTATTGAAAAGTATTTGTGCATTAAATAGTAAGATATGACAGATGGGCCAAAGAAAGTTTTGTAGATTCCTCAGATCAATATACTGGATATATCAATATTATTCACCATTGCCTATAGTCTGTGCAATCTGTCTTCATGGGCTTTGACTGAGCTATTTTCTCTGTTCTTTTGCAATAATTTTGACATCTGTTGCTACCACCATTGGCCTCCCGACATTGCCTGCTCCTCTTACCACCCTTATTAAAACTTGCCTTCAAAAGTGCTTTCCAGTCAAATTCTATCCACAGTACTGCTTATATACCCTTCAAATCTTTTTGTTTGTTTGTTTGTTTTTGGGCCACACCTGGTGACGCTCAGGGGTTACTCCTGGCTATTCGCTCAGAAGTCTCTCCTGGCAGGCACGGGGGGGCCATATGGGGAAACCGGGGATCGAACCATGGTCCATCCTAGGTTAGCTCAGGCAAGGCAGGCACCTTACCTCCAGCGCCACCACACACCCCCCCCCTTCAAATCTTTTCTAATCTCCTAACTTTTTATCCTCTTTCTTTTAGTATTGCAAGACCAAGTTTCTCAAGAATAAATACTGGGACAGCTTCTATTTTATTATATTACTTAAACTGCTGATATTATATACACAGTATTAAAAACTCTATGTCAAATTATTTAGAGTACATTACTGTTTTTCTACACCCTGATAACTTGTGTTCATAATTCATCAGTAAATTTATTTAAGACCTATATCCATTCAATACAATGAATATATTTTATATATTTCTTTTTTATTGATACCTACCTATCTCTATTTCCTTGTTGTATACCTTCCGTGTTCTTGACACTCAAATTCGTTAATATAGATGAAAATCTGGGCTAGTATTTTGAAATAGATGATTATAAATAATTCTTGGTCACCTTTGGTCATATAAAGTAAATATATTTATGATATCAGTACAATAAATAAAAGCACATTGTTATAATTAGGCCATAAAAATCTCTTGATGTATTAATACAATAAATAAAAGCTCACTGCTATAATCATATTTTATCTCTACAATTTTTATTTAGTTGTGCCATCTCCCCTCTCTTCTGATTCTATCCATGTGAGATATAACCAGAGTCTTATCTTCAACCCTGACTATTCTCTAAGGCTCCACTTATATCACCACTTCACTATACCTGTGGTCTGGTTCATAGTTTTCAAGAATTTTCTTCTTAAGAGTATTATTATGGTAAACAAAAATTGTCAGTTTTTAATTTATGTAACTTTGAACTGTGTATTAATTTTTTAATATATTTTTTGCTTTTAGACAATTCTCAAGACTTACTCCTGGCTCTCTGGTCAGTTATCATTCTAAGTAGGGTTCATGAAACCATATGAGGTACTGGGAATTGAACTGAGATTGTGTACACGACAAGCTCTCTCCCTTCTGTACTATCAGCTCCAACCTCATGACCTGTAACTTTAAAGTATGGGAAGGAATATAGTACGAAAGTTCAGACTGCCTGTGTTTAGATCCCAGCTCTGTCTCTTCATAACTGAATGATTCAGACACATTACTTGGTCATTCTGTGACCAAGTTCTTGGTTTCCTGTTTTCTGACTGCGGGTTCCTAAAAGCCCTAACCACAGAGTTATTGTGAGTACTAAGTGGGTAAAGACAGGAAAATTAAATGCCACATGGTATAGGAATGGCAATTTCAAGGTTTTTTATTTAGCCGAAAGAGCATGTGTTGATTTTTCTTCATCCTTATGGATATTTTTTATGTTGAACAGAGGTTTGTTTCCCTTACATATACGTCTTGTTCTATAGCTTTCTTTGTCTTTATTTTTGGGGGTCTCCCAGGAAGTACTCAAGATGTCTTAGGAAACCATCAGCCATTCTCATCAGTGAGTGTCATTCAACTGTTATGACGATTCAATGCAAAGTTCTGAGGATGCAATGCTGCCAGTGCTTTGCGGTGCCAGCTACTACCTGGGTCACCAGCAATCCCTGATGTTCAGAGTCTCCATTATGACACAAAGCAGTGTTTGGAAACCATGTAATGATGGAAATCAAATCTGGGCTAAACACATTCTTAATATGCAGTCTAGCTGCTCTACTATGTTCAGCCTTTTGCTTTCTTGTTCAAATTCTGTCAAGTTCTTTTCACCTATTCAAAGAATAGTCTTTGGGTGACCTCCATTGTTGACTAGTCTAAAATAACTTTTTTGGATTGATCATTACCATACTCTTTTTAGAGAGATGAAGTAGATTTAAAGAGACATGATATAGGATGTGAGGGAAATTCCAAAGATATACAGACCCTTCATTACTTGTTGCCACAGAAACAACAGCTTGTTAGAGATGCTAAAGTACAAGTAGTAAAATCCTTAGACATCCTCATTTAAATTTCCAGACTTAATTCTTAATTCTTAACATTCCTTCTTTCTCTTTTAGGTATTTACTGGTGGATTCTTAGCATTGTGTATTTCCTTCTAAAGTGGTATTTTTCAAAATAAACAACACAGATTTGTTCAATAATCTTATTCTGTTTACCTAGTGCATGAACAGTTCATTAGTTCTCCAACAAAGATCAACTGGCATAATACCTATGCCTAGAATTCTACTCTATGTTCAAGTCTTTACTCCACATATTTCTTAGATAGCTCTTGCTCTTAGTATCTACAAGAAATGCTCTCATGATTTTGCACTTCCAAAATATTCTATTTTCTTTCTCTTTATAAGGTACATAGAAATAGAGTGATAATAAATTCATTGATTCAAAAGTATTAACAAATTAATAAACTATTAATATGTATTATAAGTAAAGTAGTAATAAGTATAATTAATAAATTATTAATAAACTGTTTTGTCTTATATTCTGGAAATATATTTTTTAAATCTTAGTCTGTGGATTGAAATTTAAAATACATTTAGTTTTTCAAATATATTAATTTAAAATCTTTTGTTACTAAATGTTTGCCTTGTATACCTAGCTTCTATACCTGCAGACCAAAGGTTGCATAAAAATTTCTCTGTTAACTACCCTAATCATGTGAATGAATGAGGGAACTGTAAAGCCTGTCTGGAGTACAGGTGGGAGTGGGTTGGGAGGGAGGGAGATTTGGGACATTGGTGGTGGGAATATTGCACTGGTGAAGGGGTGTTCTTTACATGACCGAAACCTAATCACAATCATATATGTAATCAAGATGTTTAAATAAAGAAAAAGTATATGAAAAAAATCTCTCTGTTAAAGTAGGGTAGCAAGTGGAGACATTTAAGAAGCTTTGTTCTTAAATAGTGTTTCTTAACCTTTTTCTTAAAGTCCCCCCCCACCTATGGGCCCCACTAATATTGTTCCATGTCCTGCGTTTATGTGACTTTCACCTGTCAATGTCCTTCGAAGTAACCTAAGTATTCACTGAGTACTTATATGCAGCCCCATTCCATTGAAAAACACTTTCCTTGTCTTTATACCAGTGGTGACCTTAACCAAATGGAATGTGCATCCTTGGGTCATAATTCCTTCCCCCTTTTTTTTTCTGGAATTTGCAAAAACCTGCAGTGTGGCACTTACAGAATCAAATTGCCTCTCATTTTTTAAGGAGGAAATTGAAGAAGAAGCAGAGATAAGTAATATTGCATCTATATTTATGTAATCTAATAGTTTGTCCCAAGCTATCTCATTCACTCGGCAGTTCTCTGGAATATAAATACTAGAAGCAGAAAACATGTTAATCAATGACATTTTCCAGAAATTGAACTTAAAGGTCATTTCAGCTTTTGAGTAAGTGGAAATGAAATGAAAAAAATGTTCTAGCGATTTTGTGGGAAAATATTTCTCTAATGCTTCTCTTGCTATTGTTTCAGATTAGTCTTTTTCCATAATTTGGGAATTTGCAGCTAAATGTTCATCAAAGTAAATTTTTTTTTGGTTTTTGGGTCACACCCAGCAGTGCTCAGGGGTTACACCTGGCTCCATGCTCAGAAATTGCTCCTGGCAGGCACGGGGGACCATATGGGGCACCGGGATTCGAACAGATGACCTTTTGCATGAAAGGCAAATGCCTTACCTCCATGCTATCTCCCAGGCCCCAAATTTTTTTAAAAATAGCTTATTATCTGGGGCCGAAGTGGTGGTGCAACTGTAAGGCATTTGCCTTGCACGCGTTTGACCTAGGATAGACTGTGGTTTGATCCCCTGGCATCCCAAGCAAGTAGCGATTTCTGAGTGCATAGCCAGGAGTAACCCTGAGCGTCAATAGGTGTCACCCAAAAACCAAAAAAAATGCTTTTTATTTATATAATACATACTAGCAACAATTTCTAAGACTCACTTTATTTATGTATAAACTTAGGTAGTTTTCAACTCTTATTTGTGGGAAAATATTACTTTTTTTATCAAGCACTATTATATTTATTCTTATTGTCACCTATATAACCAATCTTTATAAAATATCAGATACATATAAGATAAGGTGAATATATGAAAATTAGAGTTTTAAGAGTTGAAAATAATGTTCTCTGTATATGTTTTTTTGTTTTTGTTTTGGGGCCACACCTAGTGGCACTCAGGGTTTACTCCTGGCAAGCTCGAGGGATCATGTGGGATGCCAGGGATCAAACCAAGTTGGCCATGTGCAAGGCAAACACCCAATAGGAAGACATTCAGAGACAATAGAGATGAGGATTAGGAAGGCCAGTACATGGTAGAAAGCTTGACCAAAGAGCAGAGAGTGCAATTAGAATAGAGAAGGGTCTATATAAAGGAACATTCATTGCACTCATACATTAGCAGTAGTGCAAACCAATTGGGGGGAGAGAGAGGGGGGGAGAGAGAGAGAGGGAGAGAGAGAGAGAGAGAGAGAGAGAGAGAGAAGGAGAGAGAGAGAAGTAAAAGGCCTGTCTCAGAATCAGGTTGAAGAGAGGTTGTGGGAGAGAAGATGGCATCAGGGACTTTGAAAGGAAAACTTTTGATAATAAAGTTAAATATTAATAATGTATATATAAATAAGTATTTGGTCTACTTATTAAAATGGGAATACTATCTTGAGACATTTAACAAAATATAAATTTTATTTATAAAATAAAAAAATATTTATTCGTTTTTACTTAAAATTAAGAAGCTTTTTAAAATTTCTTGTTTTTTTTGAGGGGGAGCACACATGGTGTTTTGAGGAGGTTACTTCCTTGCTCTGTGCTCAGGAACCACTCCTGGCAGGCTCAGGAGATCATACGGTATGTCGGGCATAGAACTGGCATAGAACAGAGTCCACCTGGTGCAAGGCAAATATATCCTATCTGCTGTACTATTGCTCTGGCCCCAGAAACAAGAAGTCTTAATATTTATCGATCTTTAAATTAAAGACACCTAAAATAAATCTTAAATATAGCAGTAGTTATTTGATTAAAAATGTCAGAAGTGTTAAATAAGTGTTTTGTAGTGTTCTGACCATTAAATTATGTTATTGAATTGCTCAAAGTGCTCTAGTTTGTCTCTTTATGATGAGTTCATTTTTATTTTAGATCTGTATTCAAAAGAATGTTGCTTTAAAAAAGATCAAGTCATGTTTTCAAATAAATTACACAGACTAAATATGTAAAAAAAATAAAAGCTCAAAATATATTTGATGAAAATGACACTCAACTTCTTAATACTTAGAAAGTAGCTTCCTTAAAGTTGAATTTTAGAGACTAAATATATTAAATTTATACTAGCTGATGCAGAAGTTTGGAATGTCTCCAACAGTCTATTTTATTAATTTTATTAGTATTAGTATTTTATTAGTATAATTCTTATTTTTTATTATTAGTAGTATAATTCTTATCTGAGGTATTTGCATGTTTCTAATTTGCTGGTCTTTGAAATAATTTTAGTGTAAACCTGATAAACTCTCAATCTTTAAATAGATTTTTGGAATTGTTCTTCAAAATGGATAATACTCCCATTTTTCCATATACATGATTTGTATATTTTTATGTGTCTATAATACATATTGTATTAACACAGTATACAGTGATGACTATCATAAAATAAAGATGTTTTAAGAATTTTAAAGTTTATTAAGATTGATATTAGAAAAAATAAGGGAAATTTAACTGTAATTAATTATAAGTAATTTTTATAACAACAATAAACACAAAAGTACATACTGACTCAGAAACTCCTCTCTCCATTTCATCTCTTAAACTATCTGGTTTTCAAAAGTTAGCCATTACATAGAATGATGTGTAAGAGAGAGTGGTAAGACAGTAAATAAAATGGGGACAGAGGCCCAAAATCATATAATCACATAGTTTATGTGAATATAATACAGTACCTATAACTAATAATATATTATATATTTGATATCCTAGAACCAAAAGTTACAAAATACATCATTGATATCAGTATAGTATATAAAATGATAGTTACAGTTAATAATATGATGCTATATATTTGTAAGCCTGGAAAGATATAATAAAGTTTCTCTCTCAAGAAAAGCATTGCTGCTGTGTATTGAGAGTTCTTAACTATGCTTAAGGTAATGATTGCTTTACAATATGAAAAATAATGAATCACTATGTTTCACACCTTAAACCTATTAAGATGCAATTTGTTAAATATGTATCAATAAAATAAAGCAGACAAAAACATTATAAGATCCAGCAGCTTATTTCTGGTTATATAATCAAAGGAAATAAATCCAAAATTGCAAAGAAAAATAGAAAATAATTGCCTTTTTCTTGGTCTATGTCCTCCGTTAAAAACTAAGCTGTACCACAATAGAGTTATGCCAGTTATAATGGTACTAAGGATTACCTGCATAAGTATAAAATGGATGAATGTGCCTAAAAAAGAAAAAAATTTTGCCTGCTGAAGCCAGAGTTCAATCTGAAACAGATTGCTACCTGAATGCAGCACTCTCTTAAGCACTTTCTAAAACATATTGTATGCCAAGCCTTTAACGGTAACCAGCCATTAAAAATAGATAATACTAAACATTATTAAGAACTAATTAACATTTTCATTTCATTATTCTTTGAAATTTTGTTTTATGTAGTTTGTAGAAAAAATAAAGATCTCTGGGACTGGTGTTCAGCCATACCTTTTAACTATCTCCTCCCCATCAAATGCTAAGTAATGCATAGATCATGAAAATTGGGTACTTTTCTACGATTTTAAAATAGAAGTATCTCGTACAAGATATTGTTAAGTCATTTAATTCTAGAGTGGACTTTAAAATGTAATGTTCTCATAAAAATATTTATGTTAAGAGTGTAGGTTCTGATTTGTAATTTATGCTTCTTTGTCCGTAGGAGGTAAAGACTTATCTAAAATGTTGCCACTTTCCATTTATCATCTGGGTGTGAACAAAGAAAAAGAGATAACAGTTTTACACCACATCATGCTTTCTTGATGTGGTCACCTTTAATAATAGAAATCAAAAGAAACATTTCCCACTGTGTTCATCATAATTCTAGCAGGAAGCAGATGTGCAGTCTTATTTTTTTTCTCTAATCATGTATTTATTTATTGCATTACATCTTTCAGTTGTGGATATTTTCCTGTAGAGGGAAATTCCATCCTTCCTGGAATAATAATTCCCCAAGATTCATATGTTTTTTTTAATATGGTTTGATGTGAAAATATACTCTGCCTTTATGTGTATTAGTCTTTTGATTGAATCTCTACAGGTAAAGCTTGAGTGCTTATAAATCTTCCTGAGGGTATTTCTGTGGTGCCATAAAAACAAATCCAGGGATTTTTAGGGAAATCATATTCTTACTAAAACAGAATGCTACAAAACTGTAAAATAGATCTCCAACAATGGTATCAGTTATAAAGTAGAATTTTAATTAAAATAAATTTTTATAGTAACACACCCTAAGTCTTTAATTTTCTTTATTTTTGATGAAATGTTTACTTCTCCATCACAACAATTCCATTATTGGCCATACACTTTTGCAAATTTTGTTTGTTTATCTTTGAACAATATGCTGTTATGACAGGGATTACTTCCTGTGCTCAGGAATAAATTCTAGAACACTGATTAGGTCATATGGGGTACCAGTATCTATCTGGGGTCAGCTTCTTGCAAGGCAAGTGTCCCAGACATTGTAGTATTGCTTTGGTTCCAAAATTTGTGACCTACTTTCTCCATTTATATGATTCCTAATCTACAGAGCATTACAAAAAACATTCTTTGTCTTTTACAATTTTCATAGACTGATCAAATAAAGTTTCTTATATGATGTTGCAACACTTTAGATTTCACTGTGATCTCCATGTAGATTTCTATCTGCCTGTATTTGAAATACCTGTGAATTCATATTATTCTCTAGAGAAATTCATATCTTTTTATTTCAGGATATTGCTCAACTAATTAAATCATATAGCTAACTCGCAGTTCCTAAAATATTTAAGAAACCATAATTACAAAGTTATTGATAGTTGAGGTTTATACATATAATGTCCCACTAACAGTGTCTTATTCCTTCCACCAGTTGCCATGTTTCCTCCTGCCTGCTCCCCAGCCTGCTCCCTTGACAGGAACATTGTAAAGTTTGTCATTGTAATTTAGTTAGCTTTTGAGAAATTTAGGATTTATGCTTGCAATCACAGCACTTGTCCACACTGTCATTCAGCCAGTGGTATGATCAGCTGCTTTATCTCCAGTCATACCTTCCTTTTTCAAAACTCTTACTCATATTTAACTATGTATCTTCCCAACCTACAAAATAAAAATTAGTGGGGCCGGAGAGTTAGCATGGAGGTAAGGCGTTTGTCTAGCATTCGGAAGGTTGGTTGTTCGAATCCCTGCATCCCATATGATCCCCCGAGCCTGCCAGGAGCGATTCCTAACCATAGAGCCAGTAATAACCCCTGAGAGCTGCCGGGTGTGACTCAAAAAAACCAAAAACAGCAACAACAACAAAATGAAAATTAGTACAATGAAAGGGCAAGGCAAATGCCCTATCCCTGTACTATTGCTCTGCCCCCACAATGAAAAGTTTTGAAACTAATCTATTTTCTTTACTAAGCATACCAACCTTTATTCTTATTACCATTCAATGAATAGTCTAATTAATTGTAGTTATTTTAATTTAGTTTTGTTGTTGTTCAACGGCTACTCTCAGTAAGCTCAGGGCTTACTCCAGGTTTAAAGCAAGGTTGGTTACACGTAAGAAATTGCACCTTAACTGCTGTAGCCTCTACTTCTGTTACCCTCCCCCCCAGTTTAGAGATTAAAAAAATCTTTTTTTAATCTACAGTGAAGGTCTGGATGCCACTCTGATCTTGTTTCAGCAAAGTTGCTTGGTGTTTGAGCCTAGTGATTTAGTGATGATAAGGCCCTATAAAGTAGGGTCACCTACTAATGAGAAATGTTCAATGACCGTGAGTACATGGATTAAATTTCAGTCTCATATATGCACTCCATCTCTTTAAGTTATCTCCACTCTTAGTCTGAGTTTTATTTTTCACATTTTAAAATTACTTTTAGGTACCACTTTTGATACTCAGGGACTTTTCCTGGCTCAATATTTAGGAGTACACTGATAGATTTTAGTGGACCATATGTTTATGAGGATCGAACTCATGCCCCTTGAAAAATTTGCTTTCTGTCTCTTTTTTTTTTTTTTTGGTTTTTGGGCCACACCCAGTGACGCTCCTGGCTATGTGCTCAGAAGTCGCTCCTGTCTTGGGGGACCATATGGGAAACCGGGGGATCGAACCGAGGTCCGTCCTAGGCTAGTGCAGGCAAGGCAGGCACTTTGCCTCCAGCGCCACCGCCCGGCCCCTTGCTTTCTGTCTCAATGAACTATCCTTCTGACCCTCATTCTAAGTTTTATATGTTATCTCTGATGCAATTGAAGTGTATGTTTTGGTCCTAGTCAACTAGGTTTTTCATCTTACTTTTTTACTTATTGTATTGCAGTTTGGGATAACTTATTTACCTCTGTTTTAGTTTTCATTATTTTAAATAGGTTGTTAAATATGGCCATTATATTAGTGGAGACTAACTTAATTAATTGGAATTCATAATCTAGACTAGCATCTTTCCCAAGTTATTTTTATATAAGTGTTTGCTGTTATTATTGTCTTATTCCTCTGCACTATTTCCAATTGGTTCAGTAAATTTTCTTTTCATTAGGGTATATTTTTATATAATATCTTTATTTAAACATCTTGATTACAAATATGATTGTGATTAGGTTTCAGTCATGTAAAGAACACCCCCCTTCACCAGTGCAACATACCCATCACCAATGTCCCAAATCTCCCTCCATCCCACCCCACCCCCACCTGTACTATAGACAGGCTTCCAGTTCTCTCATTCATTCACATGGTTATGATAATTCTTAGTGCAGTTATTTCTATAACTGCACTCACCACTCTTTGTGGTGAGCTTCATGAAGTGAGCTGGAAGTTTCAGTCCTCCTCCCTTTGTTTCTGAGGATTGTTGCAAAAATCACTTCTATTTTTCTTAAAACCCATAGATGAATAAGACTATTCTGCATCTATCTCTCTCCCTCTGACTTATTTCACTCAGCATGATAAGCCAGTAAATTTTCTTAATTTTTTTCTTCTTTCCATACTCATTACCAGCCCATAATTCAAACTTTTGTGATCTTTTTGCTGAATTATTTTAATAATTCCCTAATAGTTTGTATTCCTGTTCTTCTTTATTTATAAATTCCAACCTATTTAAGGTAACACATTTATAATTTTCCTAGTTGGGAATGATGTATTTGGCAAGGTCAAGTTGTTGTAGAAAATATATAATCTGAGTGAAAATGATAATCAGTTATAATCTTTATGGTTATGGACATGTATATGAATATGAACTATTATAGTGAATATAAATAAAAATCAATTTAGGTAATCATGATTATAATTTTATATATTAATCACCATGTCACCTTCCACTATTGATTAAAAACAAGTGAAATTTATAATATATTTTATTTGATTTTATTTTATGAAGACAAATGGCCTTTTTTATTTTTTTTATTTTAACACCTTGATTACATACATAATTGTGTTTGGGTTTCAGTCATGTATAGAACACCACCCATCACCAGTGCAACGTTCCCATCACCATTGTCCCAAATCTCCCTCCTCCCCAACCACCCCCCTGCCTGTACTCTAGACAGGCTCTCCATTTCCCTCATAGGTTCTCATTTTTAGGACAGTTCAAAATG
>PVKC010000307.1:0-36731 GCA_004027635.1 Crocidura indochinensis | reverse complement strand
AGATTGTTTCCAGAGTCTTGCTATGGCAAATAGTGTTGCAATGAATATAGGTGTAAGGAAGGGGTTTTTGTATTGTATTTTTGTGTTCCTGACAAATGACCTTTTAAAATTTATAGACTAATTTTATTTTTCCCATATTATATATGAAGTTTTCTGTACCACAAATTCTTCTTTCATTGAGACTCATTACACAACGCACTTTTTTCCTATTATTTTATATAAAAGAGACAGAATATTTGATCTTTTGTTTTGATAGGAGAGAAGGAATTGAAGAGAATTTAAGGGTTATCCATTCATAAAATGATATTTATGTGCAACAAGCTAATAAAAAATGACAAATAATAAAAAAGTCATGTGTGTGATATCCTCTCCTCTTGATGTGATATTCTCATTATCAGTTGGGCTGGAAGGAGCCACCAGTGTCATATACCTGCACTGTGATGTCATCATTTAATTTGAATAATTAAATTGGTTTACATTGCCTATAATCTAGGTTTTACTGTTCCAGTTTTAAAATTTAACCTATTTATTGAGGCTTCCCCAAGTGGTGTTCAAGGAGTCTTTGGACTTTCCTGCTGATACTTGGCTTACTGGGCCAGAAATTTAGTGCTAGGGAGTAGTGTCACTCAGGTCCTCCAGGGCATAGAGCTGCCAGGGAATCTCCAGTTCTGTATTTGCATCGTCTGGGAGGAAATGTTGTGCTGGGGATTGAAATAAGGGATGGCATATGACTTTTAGTTATTTGACTATTTCTCCAGAACTCTCCAATATAAGTTTAACTCACTGAGATATCACAGGAAACTATTACATCACATCTTTTCTTTTATCTTAGCTTATGAATATTTTGAAATATAGACACTCTCAAATTCTAGCTTAATTTGCATTCCTATTACAAAATTTCTGTGGTTATATTTTATTTTCCTCACCTGTTAGGAAAGCATTTTTCAATAACTTAACTGCTGCCTCTAGATTTCTTTTCAGATATGGTTTTTAGTATATATTTTCTTTAATATTAGTATGTGTTAGTTTAACTTATTTTATCAAGTGAACATTCAATTTTAACAACTAGCTAGAAAGTACAACAGTGTTAAATGTTAAGTAAGGGACTCTAAAGTTAGTATTTAAAGTTAAAGTCACAAACTGTCACTTTTGTCTAAGATGTTTCTGAAGTAAATATACAATTTTATACAGCTTTATGTGGCTCATAGAATTTAACATTTGTATTCTCATAATTATGTAACATTATATGTCTTCCTTCTGCATTGGAACATGTCATTGTTCATCACTTCAAAAGAAATAGTTGGCATATACTTAAAGGCTATGTTGTGTAAAAAAGATCCATGAATCTTTAAATATGAAAATCAAATACAGATTGATGAAATACTCAGACTATGGAAACTTTAGAATGACTAGTAAAATTTCATATGTTTCTAAAATTATTTTAAAAATTACTTCAAAAAATGTTCCTTCTTATTTTTCATAAAATGGTGTTGTTCACAGTTACATTTTGTAATATGGCTAGTTAATAGATAAATGAAATTAACTGAAGTATAATAAACTAGTTTGGGGGACCATATTAAACTTAAAATTAAATAAAAATCTTAGAACAAATAGTATTTTCTTAATGCAAAAGGTGGTAATAAAGGTAAATTGCTTAAATTAGTTCAATTTAATGAAGTAGAAATAAATTAGAATTTTGATGGTGATCAGAATACAATGCACACAAAAACTCAGCATAATATGTTACATTTGATATCAAATTATAAATCTATATATTGGAAGCCTATATAATGATTTTAAACAAATTTTACCTCAATAAAAAATAAAGCCTAAAAACTGTATCAATGGAAGTAATAGAAGTTAATTTATAGAGTGGGATTAAAAATTATAAATTATATATACAAAACTTAATGTGATTTTATATATAAATAATATCCCTACAACTCAATGCCAAAATAATACTAATTACAAGTGAATAAAAGACTTAAATGTATTTTGACTAAAAAGATTGATAATAGTACCAAACATTTATTTTCTAAAGGGTGCTCAATATCATTTGTCAGTAGAGAAATGTAGATCAAAATAGCAATGATCTAAACAATGGACATGAGTTTTCTTGAGAATGTACAGATATTGTAATGTACAGATATTTGTGCTGTAGGTGGAAAAGTAAAGTATATATGTACTTGAAAAAATTATCAGCTTTCATAAAACTGTTAGAAATAATGTTATCCAACAGACTGAATTATGAGTATGTATCCTAGAGAGTAAAATGCACTTCCAAGGGGCTGGAGAAATAACATAGATGTAAGGCATTTGCCTTGCATGGAGAAGGACAGTGGTTCAATATCAGCACCCCATATAGTCCCCCAAGCCCGCCAGGAGTGATTTCTGAGTGTAGAGTCAGGAGAAACCCCTGAGCGCTGCTGGGTGTGACCCAAACACTAAATAAATACTTTAATATAAAAAATGTATTTCCAAGGTATATACATACATGTATTCTCATAGAAAAGTTGTTTCTAATAGCCTGAGAGGTAGGAAAATACAAATATATATCAATAAAGGCATGAATATATATAGTATTTATTTAAGGTAAATATGACCTTCAAAATAAATTCTACCATAGGCCTTAACAGAAATAAACCTGGAGAATATTATGTTAAGTGAAATAGTCCAGTCACTAAAATAGTGTATTTTGTATGATCCAATTATATAAAAATATAAATTAGTCCATGTAATGGAAACAGAAGAGAGGCATGAGAGGCATAAATTAAAAGACCAAAGGGAAGAAGAAATGATAACTTCAGTGGATCTAGCATATTTCAGTTTAGTAAAGTGAAAAATTGGTGGTCATATTTTGCACAAAAATTTAAGTTTAAATACAAGACTAAGTTATACATTTGCTACTACTTATTTTTTCTTTTTTAAATAATATATTTATTTAAGCACCATGATTACAAACATGAATGTATTTGGGTTTTAAAAATGAAAAAAAATGTAGAGTGTATTTAAATCAATGATTGTATTTACAGCACTGAACTATATAATGGTTTACTTCAAGTAGTTCTTATGGTTGAAATCAAGAACTATTCAAGGTAGGGGACTTTTCAAAAGAACTAACTTTTGCTTATATAGGGGATCATCAATCAAATCTATGCATTGTGACTAATAGACCTGAAGCCATAGTTTGATTTTTTACAAAGGATAAGTTTCATCACAAATTCCTTTGGAATAAAAATATGTACTTCAAAAGTTTGAAATGTTGATTTAAAATGCAGTAAACACTCCGAAAAAGTTTTCTATTATTGTTAATATTACTAATATAGTTGATGTTTCCATTTGATTCTATAAAGCATGATCAAAATGAAGACTTCTTAGAAGAGGTAATAGTGACTTTACTCAGTTCTCTTTATATTTGAGAATTAGGCAAGATACCTCTCTTTAGTATTTGAAAGGGCAGTCAGGCATGAAGTGCTTGATTATTTACTTGAATCAAGACTGAAACACTTGGCTAGTTGAAGGCAGTCTGGGAACAAGAAGAAGGGCTCCTCTAAGTATTGGAGCTGGATTTCTGAATTGAATCTTTTAGAAAGAGTGCTTCTTTGCCCATTTTCCATGAATTTAGATTTTTTTATAGTAAAATTACCTTGGATCAGATAGATTTTAAGAAATAGTTCCCATTTTTAAATTGCTTTAATGCGACTCTAAATAACCTTCATTTTTCTTACTCTTTTTTTTTTAATCCCTTTGGTTTAACATTTGGTTCCTTTTTTGTTACTTAGATTCCAAATATGATTAGTATTTTATAAGTATTTTTAAAAACTGCAATTCATATATTCCAAGTATTATAGTCTTACTAATTTTAAAAGTTAGTTTTAAGGTTTACTCTCTAACTGTTCTTTGCACGAATTTTTAAATTTGGATCGTATAGTGATTTATAGCATTCTCGTATTTTAACAATTGAGGAAACTGAGGCATAGAGACCTTAAATGACCTTCCCAATTTTCCTTTTGTGTGTGATAAAAATTGAATGTGGAAGTTGGTTCCAGAGTGAGAATAGTCTTTGTTAGCATATAAATTTGGACTTATCTCTTTAGAGAATCAATTACAATACCTATTTCTTTTCCCTTATCTTTATTCTTTTTCACATTTTTGCATTTATTTTAGAACTTTTCTGTCACCTCAAAATGTAAATGAACATAAATGCTTCCCCCCCTGTCTACGCCTCATCCTTTGCACATGTCTTTGACCTTGCATCTCATTAGCTCATTGTTCTCTTGAGTTGTTCTTTGCCTCTAAACTTCTGCCCTGTGACATTTAATCACTGACACCATTCTTTCCTTCTCTCTTCCAAAGAATCTGAACATTTTAGATCTTATTTTCCTTGCAGTCAATTCCAAGATGATATTTATTTCTGCTGAGTGTATTTATTTCTTATGGGCTACTGGAAACTTCTGTTCTGCAGATTTTCCTTGATGCATTTGAAAAGCAGTTGCTAAGTTTCTTTTTGAGAATATGTTTGTGTTACAGTGTCTGGCGACTTTAGAGAGCTTCTACTCTTTATGTTCTCTTTCCATGATTCTTTCTTTACTCTCCATTGTTATTTGCTGTCTACTGCACTTCATCTCCACATTCTCTTATTCTTAAAGCTTTAATTAATCTGAACCCTTCAATGTCTTTTTTTTTCCATTGTGGTGAAAGTTGTGTATTAATTAACTGTAGTAAGTCATCTTATGAATAGAAATTTCCACATATTCTTTAAATGCAAACACATTTTGTTTTTTTACTTCTTTTTTACCTGCTCTACTTCTTCAGCCTTTCATTTTTCTTTAATAATTATTGTACTTTCATGACCAACATAAAGATTGTGAAAGAATCTGGTTTCGCACAATAAGAACTCTTATGTGAGAGAAGCTGTGTCTATTGGTCCTGTGATTAAGGACAAAAATAATGTAAGAAATGCATTATTTTTTACATAGTAAGATGACATAGTAAGGAGATACCACTTTAGGAGTTCTTTCTCTCTACTTGATTTCTCAGAACCCCTGCTGTTTCCCAGTATTGTTATTTGTAAAATAAAGAGCTAAGAATAGCTAGCTCCAAGTAATAAGTTCAAATGCATAGAAAACACATGTAATAAACTTTAGAAACAAATATAAAGCAAAATGATTGCTATATTGACCAGAAATCAGTTGATAAATCATGTAGAATTGTAAATGATAACATGTGGAATCTGACAAATAGAACAGTGTGAGTGTAACATTTACTTCATTTTTCTATTGAGTATCTTATAATAATGAAAATCTTCACCAATAATTTTGATAAAAATAAATAATCCTGACCACCGCCAGGTGTGACCCCAAAACCAAAATAACCAAAAATAATTAAATAAATAAATTTCTAAGTTGTCACATGATTGTTCATGGGATGGGTGAATCACAGCTGTTTTGCTAATCCAAAGATTATAATCCAAAAATAATACCTGTGCAAGCAGTTGACAGTTTCTTCCCATGATAGGATGCATATTCCAGTGTGACTCACAGGAATAGCACAGAAGGCCTGCGTGGACATGTAGCAGCATGTATTATTAGAAATAAACTCACCTGGGAATCCTTCACTTCCTTCTGAGGAGCTCTCTCACTCCCACAGGTGATGATTTCAAGGTTTATATCTATCCACGTATCTAAATACATAATTCATTACGTTTTAATCTAAAACTATAATTTTAATCTAAAACTATATTGCAAATCAATACATAGATTTTTTGGAAACAATATTTAAAGGGATTATTATGCACTAAAATTCCTTCTGCATGTTGCTAACTTAATTTATTATTTCAAATCTTCCACTAACGAGGACCATTGTAGAAATAAAATATGAAGCTAAAGTTTTAAGTCTCTTTGAAAACAACTTAATTTGTTATTATGATATCATACATCATTATTCTGTGTTTTGTCATTTAGAATTGTGTAAAGCTTGTGAGTAGTTAAGTATCTATTATCTCACACTTATATAACAGTATGCCTGCCTTACTCAAGATGTTAACATTTCATACATACAGAATAGTATTCCTGTCTTACATCAAATCAATAAGATTTATCGCTCAGCTACTTAGGCCTCCCTTTCTAATTTAGGGTTGTCTTCTTTTCAGACTTATGGAAATTATTCTCATGAGCCTCTCCTCCTGGTACCAGATTAAATAATAATTCTTTACAGTAGTTATGCCTGTAACTTGTGTGAAGATAGCTACTTAACCCATCAACTTGTTGCTTCACCAAGTTGTGCTAGTTTTTTGCTTTAATCTTTCATCATTAATCATTTTTCTCTGCATCTTAATCATTCTTCCATCATTTCTCTGAACTCATTCCAGCTTTTTACAATTTTTGGATAATGAGGTGCCTGAGTCTGAACACCAGGTGCAGTCCCACTAGTCCTGTCTAGGAGGGTCCCATTGCCTCCAGTGCTGCTATGATGCCTTTTTGTTCCCTAAGGTACTCATTAGATAGACATGCCTGTCTCTACAGGTAGAAGAAAGCATGGCCACATCTTTCCCATTCTCCTGTAACTGCCTCTAGCTAAAAATTTTCCAGAGTAAATATCACTTCTCATTCATTGTCACTTCTCTCTCTTTCACTCTCTCTTTCCCTCCCTCCCTCTCTCCCTTCCTCTTCTATTTTTCCTGTTTCCTTATAATTCATCTGCTTATTTCGTTCATTCTGTTTCTTAATTTTATCCAACATCTTCTGAATTTTATCATTTAACAGAGTTGTATATTTTGTTCTCCTTTGAAAAGGTAATCATCCATTTCTTAAATACTTAAAATATTTTATACTTTCATGGAAAAATATACATTTATCATACATGTTACATTTTTATAAAAATATCAAGTTATATGATTTGACTTTTTTTAGGAATAAAATTTTGGAGTTGCCCAGGGGCTATTCCTGTGTCTGTGTTTACATATATATAACCCTTGACAGTGCTTAGGGGAACATGTATTTTTGGGGGAATCTAATGGGGGTAGCATGATGCAAAGAAAGTACTGTAAGTACTGTAAGTACTTTCTTACCTGAAAAAGTAATTTTATTAGATTTTTTCTATAATTGTACTATACATTTTATTGGTATGACTAAACACAATAAAACAACATTTAGCTTCACTTGTCTTCATAAATTCTGTAGTTTAGTAAATATGTGGTCATTATATCGCTGACATATTCACAATATATATTATGGTTTGTTTCTTGAATATGAGTTGATTTGTCTTTATTCTATCACTTGCTATCTTTCCTGCTTCTTTGTTTTACATGATTACTTAAATCTAGCCTCCAAGATGGTATGAGAGTAAATATAGTACTTGTCTTTTAGATCAATTTTAAAAGTAGCTACAACAGATCACAGTCTGCTCATTTTCATATATATAAAATAATAGTTGAATTCAAGGATATGATTAAGTATATGACCTTTTCTTCACAAATTATAGAAAAACAGAGATAAATCTTAAATAAAGATTTGTGTCAGGACTGGAGAGATAGCATGGAGATTAAGGTGTTTGCCTTGTATGCAGAAGGACAGTGATTCGAATACTGGCTTCCCATATGGTCCCCTGTGTCTGCCAAGGGCGATTTCTGAGTGTGGAGCCAGGAGTATTCCTTGAGCGTTGCTGGGTGTGACCAAAACAAAACAACAACAAAAAAAGAAAAAAACAAAACAAGATTTGTGTCCGATTGAGGGAGAGTGCCTTAAAAATGTACAAAGGTATGTATAAAAATGATTTATCACCTATAAACTTACTTTTAGCAAAATACTTCTAGAGTTTGAATGTAGTTTGTGCTTAAATGGAAAATTAAACGGTGAGAGAAGAGTTGGAAAAAAATATCTGTAGTTACAAAGTCCAAGAACCAGACAATAAAAACGACATACAGATTTTTATGTGATGAAACATTTGGGCTTAGCACAATTTAATTGGGTACTGCCTTGAAATTCAGTAACTGGTCAAAAGAGACTTATGTGTTATATCACTCAGAAAGCTTTCGTAGTAATTTAAAATCCTAAACCCCAATCTATGATTTGTTGAAATGTAATGTCTGTAAATTGCTACCTAGAAATTGTAATTGTCATATTTCTTGCAATTAAAATGCTATCCTTAGAAAAATTTAAGATGAAAGACCAATATTTGCTAAAGGAAATTCATTTAAAATTTAGGCTGAGCAGGGAAAGTTAGAATAACCAGAGTTAAGGGGCTAAGAAGTTGGAAGCTCCCTGAGGGAATGGTCAGTGGCTTTGATGGGGGAGTGATGTGGTTAGCAGAGCAGGTGGAAACAAAAAACAGTTGACAGGAAAGGGTGAAAGGAGCTAAGGAATTTGTGAGGGATCTGGGAATTATGACCTTTTGCTTTTAGTGAAATAGATAAAACTCTGAGTGATGTTGCAAGTCGGTGTGCTGTGAGTAAAGTGATAAGTCAAGCACAGGATGTCGTTGGTAAAAAACTCTCATGTCCAAAGAAGGTTTTGATGTTTGCTTTGTTCACTCCAAATAATGGTGTACAATTATAAATTAATTCTAGTTTACTCATAGGTCGTGCAAAATATAAGTAAAATAAAGTAAGTAAGTTGTAGAACATTATGGAATAAGAATACAAAGCAAGGAGCCTAGCACGTACTAACCTAGGACAGACCGTGGTTCCATCCCCAGGCATCCCAGATGGTCCCCCAAGTCAGGAGCGATTCCTGAGTGCCTAGCCAGGAGTAACCCCTGAATGTCACCGGGTGTGGCCCAAAAACCAAAAAAATGAAAAAAAAAAAGAAAAAATAGAAACTAAAAACAAAAACTCCCAAAAGAATACAAAGCAAAAAACAATCCTTGACATTAGAATATTATAGCAAGCATTTGAGAGAATATAATTTGGGACAAAGATGAGAAGTCTAGGAAAATATACATTGTACTGTGGAGATTAAGAATGTCAAATTACTTACATAATTAAAGAAGAATTTGTTTTTAGAAACTTGAAGAAATTTATTATAAACCTTTCTGAATCCAAGGGCATGATATGGTCGTTTGGGCACATGCCTTGCATGCCATCAATTTTGATTTGATCTCTGGAAACCTAAGGCCTGGAGAATCATGAAATGTGATTCTGGAGACCCCAAGCACTACTGGAGTTAACTTTATAGTCCCTGAAGCCTAAAATTAATCTTTGGTCCCTAACATTGAGCAGCAATTGGAGGCAATCAAGAAAACTGCTAATTGATTGGCTAATTTTGCTGGACCTGTCTTCTAATCTGAGTACTGCTTTGGAGTTAAGTCCAGTCTTTGTTTACTTTATGGGGTCATGCCAGTTATCTAGTACTTATTCCTGGCTCTTTGCTTAGGGATCATTCCTGGTGGTTCTTGGGAGATCTATATGACTTTGGGAAGTGACATCTTTCCCCAGTCTTTCTGTGAATATTTTGAAGTTATTTTCATTTCTCCTGAGTCAGTTTTAACACATATCAAAACTATTACCTTGTTTTCTATGAAAACTAAGAAATGTTACTAAGAAACATTACTAAGAAATGTATTTTATATAATGTTGATATTCTTTTGTTTTGTTTTGTTTATTTTCTGTTGATGTTGTTTTGGGCCACACCCGTTGACGCTCAGGGTTACTTGTGCTATGTGCTCAGAAATTGCTCCTGGCTTGGGGGGGCATTATGGAACACTGGGGAATCGAACTGGTGTACATACTAGGCTAGCACCTGCAGGGCAGATGCCTTACATCTAGCACCACCACTCTGGCCCCTTATGTTGATATTCCTTAAAGAAATTATGTCAAAACCAGATGTTTTTTAAAATTTTATTAAAACCACAAACTTGAATAGTTTAGAATATAGACTGTATATTTCAAATGGCATTTATTACTTAAGCATCTATCTGCATAGTAACTTATTGTGTTTGTCTATTAGGAGTAAATAATACTACAATATTATATTATAATATATGTTACAATATATTAACCTATATTATAAATAATAGTAAAGAATGCTATTATGCAAGTACATTATATCTGATAATGTAGTACTATTAAATATATCATATATCAAACAAAATGTGTTTAAAATAATTACATTTTTTATTATTTTACTCAAGAAATTTCCAGTGTTTTTATAATCTGTAAAATTCACAAGGCATAGCTTATTTTCTTCTTAAAATATATTTTTTTCATTTTTATTTTTGTTTTGGGACCATGCTTCTCTCTCTCTCTCTCTCTCTCTCTCTCTCTCTCTCTCTCTCTCTGTCTCTCTTTCTCTGTCTCTCTCTCTCCCTCCCTCCTTCCCTCCCTCACCCTCCCCAGGGGCTGTTTCCTGTTGTATGGAGGGGGCCATGTGGTTTCTTTCATACAAAGCCTTTGTTTCAGTCCTTTGAACATCTCCCTGTTTCCTATTTGCTTCATAATGGTTATGTTTGTTATTGACTTTTTGTTTATTGTTTTTGGGCCACACCCGGTGATGCTCAGGGGTTACTCCTGGCTATGCGCTCAAAATCGCTCCTAGCGCAGGGGACCCTATTGGACGCTGGGGTGAGGGGGGTGGGGATGTCGAACCAAGTCTGTCCTGGGTCAACTGTGTGCAAGACAAACACCCTACTGTTGTGCTATTGCTCCAGTCCCCGTTATTGGCTTTTTTAATAGACAGATTGGTCTTTTTTTTTTAATAAGAAAAACAAGTTCCTTAATCTGCAATAGCTTAAACTATGCTAATTATGTGTCATCTATACAAAATGAATAAGTATAGTGCATAGGTTATATCTTTGGAAGAAATGTGCACAACACAAATGGGATATAATTTGCTTCTAAATTGATAAACATATTAAAACTTCTAATTCTAATAAACATATTAGAAATTCTAATTCAATTAGAAGTAGAATGTTGTCAAGATAGTTGTATAAAAGCAGAAAATGTTTTCTTGAGTGTATTTCGTGAATTTATATTCTTAAATATCCAATTATACCTTTAGGTTTTGAGAATAAATTGCTAATAATCTGCAAAATACATAAGTGGTATAAACTGGTTATTATATTAATATTTTAATCTTTAATTATATTTAGTAATTCTAAGCAAAGTATGCATGTACATTATACATACATAAAATGTATATATGTAAGAAATAGAAATATATTTATCATATATATATATTTTTTTGGTTTTGGGGTCACACCCGGTGACGCTCAGGGGTTACTCCTGGCTATTCGCTCAGAAGTCGCTCCTGGCAGGCACGGGGGACCATATGGGGAACCAGGGGATCGAACTGTGGTCAGTCCTAGGTTAGTGCAGGCACCTTACCTCCAGCGCCACCGCCTGGCTCCTATTTATTATGTTTTCAACACCTAAGAATTCAGTTTTGCTTAAATTGTCAAAAATTTAAATGAGAAAAAATGACTATATATTTTCTCTATGATAGTCACAATTTATGTCCAATAATATTAGACTATAATAATGGTTATTCTTTTGAAGAGGTAAACCCTTAGAGGTAAATATGTCAACTATAAATTAAAGCATTAAATTCTGTAAAATGATATCCTAAGAGTAAATAAGAATAATTGCTTGTTATAACTTTCAAACGAAGCTTTCTGCTTCCTAGTCACAAAATATATGCATAACTCATTCCAAAATAATCTTTCATTAATATCATCAAAAAGATGTTACTCTTTGATTTCTTGAACTAAAAGTTCTTATATACTCTTGTATATTCCTGTAACTGAAATATATTATTTCAGTGATAGTTAATATTATTAGTTCTTTATATATGTACCTATTAAAAAACTAACCTATCAAGGAGATTAAAACTATTACTATAACCTCATAAATACTGAGCTATTATTGACAAGTTAACCAGTGATTTAATGAATAGCAATAAATAATTTTTGGTAATTATTATCATGTCTTAGCATGATAATACTAATAACACACTTTAAGCAGAAAAGTAAAATATTTATATCATTTTAAAATGTTCAGATGTGGAATACACTATCATCTTTACTTCATGTTAAAAATATAAATGTCAAATGGCTTGCTAGGAAGTATAAATATATGATAAAGTAATTATATAAGAAGAGTATTTATAAAATCCATATATGGGAATTTGGGTGTTTATGCTTTATATTTTGTGTATACATTTTTGGGTATATTCTTTACTATAAATTTACTCTCATAATAACTTTAAAATTTATCATTTAAGGTTTGTTAAATATTTTTAAAGAAGCTAGTGTAGTAAGATATGAAGGTGATATCAAAAGCATATATATTCTTTCTAAATGAAATAAAAACATTTTGATGAGATTATTTTATATTAATCTTAAATCTATCTAAATTTCTTTCAAATGCATGTGTATTTTAAGAAAGATATATCTCTTTTTTAGATTATGCATTTAAACCTAATTATTTTTTATGATTCTCTATTATGTAGGACTATCCTAAAATTATCACCTTGTTTTCTATTCTCATCAATGGACTTATTCAGTTTTATGGTTCTCTGTGGTACATTTTTACAAAGTGCACTTTATACTGCCCCTCTAGTTCTTTATAAATGGAAACAACTAAACTACTGTATTTCAAGTCATTGCAGTTGGCTATTACTTCACTTGCCATTAAAAAGAAAGCACAAATGTGCAAGTGTATTTCATACCTGCTTATTTCCAAAGTGTTAATAATAAAATGTCTGGTTATTCTTGATAAATAGAAAGTGGTAGACCTCCCACATGGAGTTTCTATAAGACTTGAAGTGAAGTTCCTTGTCCATTGTCCTTTCTTCTCTTGTTCCTTTCATGTTATGTTATATTTTTATAAATAAAGTATATAAGGGTGTTTTTAAAATTGAATATTGTCCACCTTTATGAGTCATAAACATCTGAGTTATAATTAATGTATCCTCAAAAAATGGGACGTATAAGTTATTGGAATTTAGACATTCTCTCAAGTCTATAGTATTAGGATGTCCCCAGGTCAGCAGCACACGAAGTTATCAAACTAGTCAGTCAGGAATAAGAAGTTAAGTGTTTTATGTTGGAAAAGAGTTGCAAGGTAAGCCTTTTTCAAAGCTGATATAAAAGGAAAAGGACCTTTATCTATTTTTATACCAATTGATGTTAATACCTATAAATATAATGGATTCAAAAGAATTTTAGTTTGTAAATGATGATTGACTCTGCAATATATTTCTAGAGGTGCTTTTTTATCAAAATGATTGCAGTATAAAGTCATAAAGATGTTCCAAGTTTTATCAGTAATATATCTTGAGTGGCATTAGATAATGTGCATAGTTATTCACCTCATTAATTTAGTAGTAATTCATTTAGAAGTAATGGTGTTTCAGTGATTAGAGATAGGTGAAATTGCTCTAGTTTCTGTGATTACTTGAGGTTTTTCTGGTGAAGAACTATGCACATTCTAGAACTAACTTTGAAAATAATCTGAATTTCTTAAGAACATCACATTGCTTTTGTTGGCTTGCATTTTTGTTTGTATTAATTTGTGATTTAAAAAGATTTCCAGAAATTATTTATAAATTTGGAAATAGTAAAAGGTTATCCTTTTAAATTAAAATTTACAAAGGGAAAAATAAATGAAGAAAAGAAGAAGAAAGACTTTGGGGAGCCAAACAGTTGGGGAATATTGGAAATAAAGAAGCTTTATGAGTAGCAGCACATTATTTTCTATATCTAATGTTGTATATAGCTACTGTAAGAAAGCTCATTAAAAATATAACTTGTTTATATTCTCAGTAATATCAGATAACTTTGATTTTGTGAGTATATGCGTACTTCTTTGCTTCAGGTTACAAGTTGCTTAAATATTATATTACTATTATAGAAAATTAAAAAGATATTAATACTTAAATATTATAACTGGGTTACATAATTTATTATCTTGCAACATTGTTTAATATATAATTATTATTTCACATTTACAATGAAGATAAACATACAAGTAATAAATAATACCATCCCAAAAAGAAAGCAACATTATGAAAATCAGCTTTGGATTTTCTCAGTGAAACTTCATTGTCATCCTACAATAAAGACATTGTTACGGGAGCCGGGAGGTGGCGCAGGAGGTAAGGTGCCTGCTGCCTTGCCTAGGAGGAACCACGGTTCGATCCCCCGGTTCCCATATGGTCCCCCGTGCCTGCCAGGAGCGATATCTGAGCGCATAGCCAGGAGTAACCCCTGAGCGTCACTGGGTGTGGCCCCCCCAAACCCCCCCCAAAAAAGACATTGTTACACCGAGATTTGAAGCTACCTTATCAAATTATACATAAGTTCAGAAAATACAACATAGGAAAATCTTTAGTGACCCTAAACTTTTGCCAATAAATAAACCAATTAGCAAAAATTTGGCTAAAAATAATAGTAATAATAATAAATAATAAACTTGAAGAATCAAATGATAAATTTGAGCTTAATTTCTCCCTTCCCTATTTTTTATTTTATTCTTTAATAAAAAACAAACATATTTTGGACTCTGTTTATACATGCACATTAATCACTTTAAACCTCTTATGTTTAACTGGCAGTGTAATACCTGCTTTACATGGATTTTGCTTTGTATCTCATCACTTGCCAAAAACTTCTTTTCACAACTGTGATGCTCTAGAAAGGAGTGTCGCACTCTCCTGTGTTGATATTGTGACATACCTTGACTAATATTTCATATAAAGTCACACAAATGTGAGTTTACCATGAAACTTGAAAATATCTCAAAAAGAATGACCTGGCAGTTTGATGCAGCACTCCATAATATCTTTGTGCATAACTTTAATCCCTTCTCAATTAAATTTTGTTATGCAGGAGCTGGAGAGATAGCATGGAGGTAGGGCATTTGCCTTGTGTGCACAAAGACGGTGGCTCGAATCCCGGCATCCCATATGGTCCCCCGTGCCTGCCAGAGGCGATTTCTGAGCGTAGAGCCAAGAGAAACCCCTGAGCACTGCAGGGTGTGACCCAAAAACCAAAACAAAACAAACAAAAATATTTTTTGTATTCAATAGTTAGCCATAAACTCATCACATTAAAATTCAGAAGTCAGAATGGCTGAGCCATAGTAGAAGGGAATGAAAATTTAAGAAAAGAAATTAAAAACCACAATGCTTTATTATATAGTTTCGGTGTTTATATGATATATTATATCTTTATATCTATATCCTATGTACCTTATAAGCATGATTTCTTTTTAAAAAATATCACATATATGTGTATATACTCAAATAATGACTTCACTTATATCATCTAGCTTATTAGAATAAACAAAACATGATCTATTTTAAAAATAAATGACCAGTTTTCTGATTAATACAATTTTAAAGTATTTTTGTTTTGTTTTGTTTTTTTAGGGGGGGACCCATCTGGTGACGCTGAGGGTTATATGCTCAGAAATTGTTCCTGGCTTGGGGGACCATATGGGACGCCAGGGGATCGAACCGTCATCTTTCCTAGGCTAGCACTGGTAGGCAGAATGCCTTACCACTCCATGCCACCGCTCTGGCCCCAAAATTTTAGAGTATTATGTCATAACTGAAGTCCTAGAAAATAGGACTTGTTGTTGTTTAGTTTTTGGTTTTTGGGTCACACTTAGTGATGCTCAGGGGTCAATCCTGGCTATGCACTCAGAAACCGCTCCTAGCTTGGGGGATCATATGGAATGCCAGTGCATCGAACCAGAGTTTGTCCTAGGTCAGTCACATGCAAGGCAAACGCCCTACCACTTCACTGCTGCACATCCCCTGTGGCCCTGTATTTTTACGTTTTAATCGAATGTTTAAAAACAAGATTTATGTGAAAAATTAAACAAAATATAATAACATGAGGATCATCTTCAGTATCAGGGAAGGTTAATAATAATTATTAATGGTTCCTGTCACGGATATCATTTTGAATTCAAATTTTAGCTATTCATTTTCCCTATTTCTTCTGACTTTATTCTAATTTTTCATGCCTACTATATAAAATACATTTTACTTATATGCCTACATTTATTTTAATATATGCTTCATATTATATATTTAATAGGTAACAGTATATATCTTAGAACTGGATTATAATGCATATGTTTGTGTAGTTGTTTTTCATAAAGCAATTTAAAATAACTAAAATAAAAAATTGGCAAATTTTAAAGCTAACATGTTAAGGAACTCTCCATTTCTTGACATTAAATCTCATATGTGAAATAAATGTCTTGTTGCTTATATTATCGTGTTATATATGTAATTTTTATGAATGAGTGACTGTGAAGCTAGAGATAATTGTGCCTCATGATAATGACACAAAATTATTTTTAAAGGTAAAAGAAATCACAAATTATCTTATACTGTTTTTTTCCTGATGTTACTTTTTGTAGTAAAGGTGTGGCAATCATAGCACTTGTTGTGTTTAAAAGGGGAGAGGCTGGTTTAGGGGAGAGTCCCTAGAGAAAAATATTTTAAAAATATAGATTATATACTATATTTTTTTAAAATAACCATTTAACCTAAAAGAGAAAAGGTTATTATATTCACATCATATTGCTTGTCTGGAATTTTTTTTTAGAAAGAAAGCAAAGGGAGCCATAAAATTAAAGAAAACATTGACAGGATTTTCAGATACTTAGAAATACATCCCTCTTTCCTCTCATATAAAGAATTTATTTCTGAATCATTAAATCCAAATATCAAAAGCCTTTATTCTTTCTTAAACTTGTCTACATCCTGCTCTCTGAGATGCATGATAAAATATAAATTGAAAAAGAATGCACTATTACCAAGGAGAATGATTTAATAAAAATAGGACCACCCTGAGATAGATTCCTTATTTCCCTGATGTAGTCTGTGCTTTATAAATAAATCATGTCATCTTTCATAAATGTTATTGTGTAGTTTTTAAGTAAGGTTGTAATTTTCTGTTTAGAGAAATTTAACTTTTAAAACAATAAAGTTCAAGGAATTAGCTATTTTGTTCTGAAATAGTGACTACAACTAAGGAAGCTTAATATTTTACTAGGGTTTGGGAGTTAAAAATAATGACTTGGGAGGCCACATTCTACTGCGCTCAGAGTTTATTCCTGGCTCTAGCAGTTAGGTCTTGGCAACTCAGGGGATCATATGGAGTACCGAGAATTGGACCCGGGTTAGCCATATGCAAGACAAATTTCTTTCCCACTGTTCTATCATTCTGGTCTCAGAACTTACTTTTTTAAGATTTAGCAAATATTTTCATAATATAAAATAATTAAAATACTCAAAAATTTTCTTTTTAGTGATGTTGATGTATCAATACTGAAAATCCGATATTTCCTCATATCTGCAGAAACACAGTGCTTTTCTTTCTTTTTTTTGAGGTCAAAGGGCTGTTATTAATGCATTAATAAATTAAAGCTCTGTTTAAATACATGTTTAAACTCTATTCTCTTCTTTGAGTATAAAGTACATTGTTCTCATCATAAATTAATACTAATATGTCCAGATTTATCCCAAGAGGGTCTCTCAGTAATAAATTTATAAACTGGGTCTTTGTTCTGTGTGAGGACACTTTCATTATTAGTATAGATTACATGAACTGCTTTTTTATTGATTAATGAAAATTAGCACAAAACTTCAGACAACTTCAATTTTTCTCAAAAGAAAACAATATAGGGTAATAAAATATTAATTTAAGCAAATTGGTTCTGCTCAACAAAATAGGAGCATACTCTTATTTTTTATTTTATTTTTATTAGTTAAAGAATATATGGGAAAATATTGTGATCGCATAGGAGATATTTTTTTATTCTTTTTTATTTTATTCCCGCTCCACAGAGAAGATATTTTTAAGCAAATGCAAAAGTCCTACAAGTTGTGCCAGTCATTCATAAAAAAGCTTTTATTCTAGGGAGATATGTACCATGTTCTCTGAATGGATAAATATCAGGAGAACACTTCTTTTTAAAATAGCATAGAAACCTTGATGGCATAATGATTAATTTTTCTCTCTATGCTAACAAGAGCTTTGAGAAGTATACATACTATGTAATTAGTTAATACACAGCTTTTGAATAATTTATTAGCTTCTCATAGCACTGAAATTTATGAAAAGGTTAGAACATTTTTTCAAAAAATTAACTTGAACCTTTAATGCATGAAAAATTAATGTCATGGAAAAAAAAGAAAAGTGTGAATATATGTCCTGATTGGATTCTATGTTGAATAGTTACAAAGAACATTGTTCTTTTGCTATGAACAGTTTTTTAATAGCTGAAAAATTTAGTAAGGACTTGATAAAAAAATAAGAATGAAAATGTATTGATAGGAGTGTCTTATAAATTAGAAATTTTATATAATGTTATAAATTAAGTGTCTTTGCATAGAAGAAACAGATCCTCTAACTTCCTCTTGGATCATTATTTTATGTATTTATGCCTGTCCATTCCCTAGTAAGATAGTTTTTCTTTTCTTTCTTTTAGTTTTCTGTGGGATATCAAAATAAATATAGTCAATCATTTACATTTTTTCTTGAATAATTCTCTTAAAAGACATATTCCTAAACCAAAAATAAATGTTTTCTGGGAATATTAAATGCTAAAATCTAATCAACTTAACTAGGAATAGTAACAGAATAAAACTTTTGGACAGCTTAATATGCATAGTCCAATGTAAGCATTATTATTTTTTGTACAAATTATAATTTTATTATTAAAACAATAAATAAATACTGAACTGGCAGTAAAAATTACAATTATATATTCATTAAGATAGTATTAGTTGGGTTTGTTTCTTTTGGAGGCCATGTGCAGTCTATAGTCTTACTCTGTACTCTGAGTTTATACCTGACAGTACTTGGAAGTCCATGTGTGCCAGGGATTGAACCAATGTCTCTGGCATGCAAAGTGTGCATTCATCTTGGTGAAATGTATTTTCTGATCTCAAGAGAACAGATGTGTTAATAATTCTATATAAATATAATGATATATATAATAAATATATAAATAATAAGTGTAGTAGAGAATGTCTTTGTGTTATAGCATAGAATCTCTTAGATAGCTAAATGATGTGGAATTTATCTTTCTTTTGATAAGTTGGCACAAAGAATGATAATCAGGAGTTATTAAGACATTTTAAATCAATTTCTTGCATTTTTTTCCTTTTTTAGAGAATACTATATAATTTTGAAGTAGCTATTGTTTTAGGTTAGGTAACAGAAAAACAGAAACATCTTAAACTAAATGAGTATTTCAAACTTCTTTCATTCCCACCCTTGTTATACTATGTATTTAATTTTAGGTCATTACTTTAGTAAAACTTCTTAAAATTGAGATAAAATAGATCAGACTTTTAACTGAAAACTCAGTAGTAGACAAAGGCTATTCAAACTTACCTATGCCTCTATGCATTACAAGTAGTTGACTGTATATTTTATAGGAGAACAAAAATACATTAATGAGTCAGAAAACAAGAAAACAGAACTTGGCTATAAGAAGTTGAACCAAATTGTGTGGCCATGTTTTAAGTGACTATGATGAAAAATGTCTTTTTTTTTAGTTTTAGTGACCATGTACACATTACAACAGTAAGTCCCTTTTAAAGGTAACTTCCCAATCTCTTCATTTAAAAATGAACTTTAACTCAGGGGCCCGGTGGTGGCGCTGGAGGTAAGGTGCCTGCATTGCCTGCGCTAGCCTAGGACGGACCGCAGTTCGATTCCCCGGTTTCCCATATGGCCCCCCCAAGCCAGGAGCAACTTCTGAGCGCATAGCCAGGAGTAACCCCTGAGTGTCACTGGGTGTGGCCCAAAAACCAAATAAATAAATAAATAAATAAATAAGCTTTAATTCACAATGAAAAATTATTTACTAGCAGTTATTTATTGCAGAGCTTAATCCAGATGAATTAATTTGAATTCTAATATTGCTTGTTTACTCTGTCCCATTAAGTTTTCCATTTTTTAGTAAGAGAAAAATGAAAATATTTTTAATACATAGCACTACTTTTCAGAATATAATACTAAAGTTATGCATAAGTTAGATATTAGGTTAATTGATTTTAAATGAACAAATGCCTCTTATAAAAATCTAAGAATGGTAATCTGAAAGACATTAATCTATTTTCATAGATGCTATGAATTTACCTTATCCCATTATATAATAAATGACATTACATAATACCATTTGATTTAATTAGTTCTCATGTTCAGAGATGTCTTGTAAAAAACAAGTTCAAGTATTTATTTATTACTCATCTCAAGATTGAATATAAATTAGGCTTATTCTTATTTACTCTAGTTTCTATTTAAATAAACTTATGTAGTCTGCAAGAACTTGTCTTGTGTTACTCTTCTGTTCCTATGTCAACTTGGCTACTGTGGTTTGAAACCATTTAATGAGAATGCATTTGGACTATTATATGGCTCCATCAGGTATATCAAGAGAAGAACAGAGACAGTTGAAATAAGAGACCAGAAACAGTTTCTTTTCACTTAAAAAAGTCAATCTTTGAGTTAAACAAAGGACAAACTTTGTTCCTATTCAAGATTGGTAAGTGCAAATGTGAAGTTAATCTTACATTTGAAAGAAATTATTCTCATATAGTAAAATTTTATGAATCTTTAATAGTTTCATAATGTAGCATCATATTTGTGGTCATATTTAAGCTTCTCCATTTGCCCTTTTTTGATTTGCTTTATTTTGAGTTTTGCAGCCACATTTACTGGTGTACTATCATCCTGCTCTGGCTTGGAAGTGGAGAGTTGGAAAATTGATTTTAGTAGCACTTGAATAGATAACTATACAATTGTGAGAACTGAACATGTGTCTCCTGCTTGCAATGAAAGCTCAGTTTTTGAAACTGGGGGTGGGGTGTAAGTCAGTGCTGAGATTTGAACCCAGGGCCTCACACTTACAAGTCAGTTCTTCTATAGCTTAGTCTCATTTCTGTCTCCCATCTTTTCATCTCTTGCATAATATATATTTCCCTATATATATGTATATATACATATATACATATGTATGGTTTGGGGGCAACACCAAGTGAAACTCAGGGGCTACTACTGGGTATGCACTCAGAAATCGCTCCTGGCTTTGGGATGCTGGAATATGGAATGCTGGGGGATACAACCAAAATCTGTCTTAGGTCAACCTCATGCAAAGCAAACACCTTACTGCTTGCACCACTGCTTTGGCCCTTCATTTCTTCCATATTTTCTGGGTGCTAGTTTCACCTCTACTCCCTGATCTTTATATAACAGAGTTTATGAGGCAGGATATGGTTCAATTTCTGTCTTTCCAGGGTCCCCTTAGCACCACCATCATTGATTCTTAAGCAGATTCAGGAATGAGTCATGAGCAACACTAGGTGTGGCCTTAAAACAAAAAATAAAGTAAAATTGTATCCCCAATTGGCAATATGTTCTATCTTTTCTGTCGTGATTTCTGTTATTATTTTTATTCATTAATAATCTTTATTTTGACCAAAGTGGGTTACAAATCCTTCACAGTAATATTTTAGGTACATAGTGACATTGAATCAGGGGCATTCCCACCACCAGTGTTGTCCTCCCTCCAACTTTGTTCCCAGCATGCAGGACTGCTAGTGGTCCCTTCTGTGTCTAGCTTGTTGTAGATTGGTATCAAATCTGTTGTAACTGGCTTTGAATTTGGTGTTAAGTCTGATCATTTTTTATTTCTACTCAATGTTCATACGACTGTTTGGTCTTGGTGCCCTGATATTTTTTGAGTTGTATTTGACTATTCTATTCCATGTATTCATATTTAAGAAAGCCGAATTCCTTCTCTTCTTTTTAATTTCTTCTTATTTATTTCTCCATCTTCTCATTCTTATTTATTTTCCCATGTGCCCTCCTTCTTCTCCTTACTGATCTCCCCCCTCTTCTTTTCTTTTCTTCATCTCCCTTTTTAATTTATCCTACTCCCTATTATTCATCCTTATTAAGACATATTGTGAAACTTTTATTCTATATGTTTTGGAACTCTTATATGTTATATACTTAAATTTTCTTTCTTTATTTTATTTTGTTTCTTGTTCCACAACTTCTGTACTCAAGGCTTACTGCTGGTTCTGTATTCAGGGATCAATCCTTAACACATGATGCTTGCTGGGGATAGAACTAAATTTTGTTGCATACAAGGTTAGTACATTATCCACTGTATTATCTTAGATAATACCACTGTATTATCTTTCAGTTTTATTGAAAAAAAACTGAAAATTTTAAATTACTGTAAAATGTTTTTTTTTTCATTTTTGGACCAAACCTGGCAATACTCAGACTTTACTCTTTGCTCTGTGCTGAGAATTTACTCTTGGCAAGCTTATGGGATGCCATGCCAGAGATCAAAACCAACTAAGTTTCTTGCAAGACGAATGCCCTATTACCTGTGCTATTTCTCTGGCCCCAAATAATTGTGAACTATTCTGATGAAAAATATTTAACTGTCTAACATATGTCATGGTATATGGAAGCATAATAAAGCAATAATGACTTCTTCTACTATTTATATAAAAATGTGAATGACTTTCTAAACTGGTAAAAGTTAGACTTTAATATGATAATATTTGTTTGCCACATAGGAAGTCAAGATTTAGGAGAAGATCTTAAAATTCCAATAATTACAGCTTCTTTTACTTGACAAATGTTCAGGCAATGAAACCTGGAGAGACCTCTCTGCTTTCATTAAAGCAGCTATAACAAAGGATTAGACAATTGGTAGCTACAAACAAGCTAAACTATTTCTCTCAGTCTGGAAGGGTAAAGGCTAATGATCACAAAGTCAATAATGTCACATATTTTTCTGAGATCCTTTATATTTTATAATCAGAGCTGCTCTGAATCCTCACCAAAGGGAAGGCGATTGGCATCTCCCTTGAGTCATATTTTATTTCACCCATCCTATTCATGAAGTTTTCCTCCTCAGAACTATGTACCTCCCCCAAATGCCCACCTACTAATATCATCACCTTAAGGATTTTGCGTTTAATATTTCAATATCTAAGTTGTGGGAAGAATACTATTTTAATACTAGGGGACAATGCAGAAATCCTACTCGTTCAGAATATGACCACTAATTTACACCTAGAATTCATAGATAGTTATTGTCTCTTCAGACTTATCATCAAATAATTGTTTATACATGATGTTTTCATTAAATCATATACCAGCCTATTTTATAAGATATGTTGCTAATTCATGATTACTATTAAGAAAAATGTAAAGCTCTGATATAGTAGAGGTAAACTTGTTTCTGATTATTTTATGTACATTATTATATTACAATAAAGTTTTTTTTCCTTGGGCTATACCTGGAGATGCTCAGGAGTTACTCCTGGATATATGCTCAGAAATCACTCTTGGGGGGCCCGGGAGATAGCATGGAGGTAAGGCATTTGCCTTTCATGCAAAAGGTCATCAGTTCAAATTCCGGTGCCCCATATGGTCCCCCGTGCCTGCCAGGAGCAATTTCTGAGCATGGAGCCAGGAGTGACCCCTGAGCACTGCCGGGTGTGACCCAAAAACCAAAAAAAAAAAAAATCACTCTTGGCTTGGGGGACCATATAGGACACCATGGTTAGTCCCAGGTCAGTAGCATTGCAAGCCAAATGCCCTAAAACTGTGTCATCACTGTTGCACTGGTGAAGGGGGGGGTATTCTGTTTATGACTGAAACCCAACTATAAACATGCTTGTAATCATGGTGCTTAGTTAAAGATTTATTTAAAAAATAAAAATAAAAATTGAGTGGTAGAAAGAAATAAACGCATTTTATTACAATTTATTCTAGTGCATGCAAAATCTATCAAATCTTATTTTGTTTAGATTTTAGTAATGCCTCTGTTAATAAAATCAACGCCCTCTAAAACTCAAAATCAAACAAGATAATAGTGTACTTCTCTATTTTATGCAGAACCTAGACAAAATACAGAGTGGCTAAGTGATTTTGCTTTGCTCTTAGATTCTGTTATATTGGACTTACCTACTAAAATGTTTGCTGTCAGCTGCAATTTGCCACACTGTGTTATAGGCAACGTGTCCAGGTACTAGCCTGCTGGAATGGGGAATAAAGATAAGCAGTTTCTTTTAAAGAAGTGTCAAAGGCATTATATACTTTACCTCAGATTAGTAAAAATTTGTTTTGTTTTGTTTTTGTTTTGTTTTGTTTTGTTTGGGTCACACCCAGCAGTACTCAGGTGTTACTCCTGGCTCCATGCTCAGAAATTGCTCCTGGCAGGCATGGGGGACCATATGGGATGACGGGATTTGAACCAATGACCTTCTGCATGAAAGGCAAAACGTCTTACTTCCATGCTATCTCTCCGGCCCCCAGATTAGTAAAAATTTATTGCCCTTGTCCTCCAACTGTGAGAGAGAATAGGAAATACATCCTCTGCCATGTGTCTTGCTCAGTTTCAAGGGTGATTTATTTCTATTTCTTCACATGAATAAGGGGTTTTGATACTAACGGGAGGTTAGTGGTTTCTTTGAACTACTCATTCTAAGAGAAAAAGTTTTCATTTTAATGATAGACACTAACTTTTATCTTTATTTATTATTTAAATATATTTTAAATAAAATCATACCTAAATTATAGTAGGTTTGTATATATATATTGGTTATGCATGTAAATCATAACTGTGATTAGTGTTTCTTATATAAAATACATTTTTAGGCAGTTTATGAATCCATTAGATGATGTTTTAGTTTGTTTTTAGTTTAGGTGCACTTGTTTAGGCAGGATCACTGTCTCTGTGCCCAGGTATTACTTCTGGGGGATCAGTGGGGATCATCTGGAGTGCTGGGAATTGAATCTCAGTCAACCATGAGCATGGATAAAAATATCTGTCTAACCCATTTTATTTAAAAAATTGTCTAACAACATTTTAAAATATAATCATCTTTTAAATGAGTAAACTTCCTATGATAAGGGTCAGAGCCATAATACAAGTGTTAATACTTGCCTTGTATGGAACCACATTGATTGAGACTTTATATCAATCTCCAGCATTGCTCCACCAGAGTGATTCCTAAACACAGAACCAGGAATAAACATGAGTATCGCCAAATGACCCAAAGACCAAAACGTCAACAACAATAACAACAACAACAACAAAACAAAAACAAACAAATCCAAAAACTGCTTTTAGAAGTAGCAGCAGAACTGAAATGTAAGAAAGGGGGAGTATGGGCTACATATCATTTCACTTGTCATATGCTATATCACAAATTTACATGTGGTTATGAAGTTATTAAAATAACATTGGTTTCTTAGAAATCCTATTAGTCCTAATATTTATTTGGTATATAATAAATAAGAAAAATATTTGAATCTCTTATAATTTTTTGCTTTATCTGGTAAGTAATTATTAGGCTTCTTATTAGAAATTAGTCATTTTGTTAGCTAATTGATGTAGATTTAAAATACTATGCTCTTTATATTTTTAAGCTTTTTCTAATATTATTGGCTAGTTAGAGATTTGTAGAAAGAAGGCTACAAAAATGTTAACACTATGTCAAGTGAATTTGGTGATGGAAAATGTGCTTTCTTGATTATAAAAGAGTGAGTGTTTTAACCTGGAATATTTCCAGAAATGCTTTTTGGATGATATTGGATCTGGGAGGGTAGGACATCATGACCAGCGAGGAAAAGTGAACATGACTTAGATAACATCTGTTCATTGACCATCTAAAGTAGAACAGGGTATGCAAACCAAAGAACAGAGAGAATGAGAGTAATTGCTGCAGGGAAGGAACTGGCATGCCAAGCCAGGGGTTTTATATTCTAAATTAGAGGTGGCATTATGAAAGCAAACACTTTAAGAAAACGAATCTAGAAGCATCAGGCACTCCCAGAATTGGAACCTAGTAGAAGAGTCCATAATAACTCAGGCATGCAGTCAAATCACGGGACCTCTGTTAGTATTATTGAAGGTAAGGTAGACAAAAAAATTATTTGTGTGCTGTTATAATGCATTACTAATATATTTTTGATAATGATGACAACTTTGTTTAATAATTAAAAAACATGTATTTCCTCCTCTATATATCTTTTGCATATATTACTAACTTATTTATTAAAGAGAAAATTGGTTAAATATTAAAGGTTTTCTGATATTTTACATAATACTTATAAGATACAGGAGCATCAACCCTCAAGAAAGAAAACTGAATTGAGTTGAAAAGTTAATATCAAATAACACGTCTATGCATATGTTAATCATTTTAAACATAATTATTTGTACTCTATTAGATTGTATAATTGCCCCTTTAGGTTGGTAACATAGTAAATTTACAGGAAAGAACTACAAGATCTGTACAGTTAATTAAATTCCTGAAGATGTACCTCAGGATTTTAAGGCAAAGTCAGTTTTTATAATCTAAACTCAGTGTTCTTCCCTCTATGGTATGATTCATCTTGCTCATTTTCTCATGCAACTCTTGTAAAAAAGAATATGTGGGGGATCAAGCTTATATTTAAAAAATCAAATTTTAATAGCTTAAGTTTCATAAGAATAAAATATTTTAAATATTTAAAATATACACTATATTTGATATAAATTATTTTAAGAGGAATCAGGCCTAATTTGCTTTCAAATGGCAATGGCTTTACTAATTTGTTTTAGAATTTGAAGTATACAGATATTATATACATTCATAATTTAACTTTTCTGAATTTAAATAATATATAAGTGCTAATTTACAATGTTTTCTAAAACATTACAATTTGAAATTTATACTTGATATGTGTTTATTTAATTTATTTATTTGCTAAATATGTTTATTGTAAAAGTCAAATAAAATGCTTGGAATTTCAAAGTCACATTATTCTTGAGAATACTTACTTTACATGGTCCCTGGCAGTATCTACTTTTGAGTAAATTTGTAAAATAATATATAAGGTAACTTTTAAAGCAAGAACAATATTATTAGAGGAACATAATAAGAGATTTTTAAGTAGTCATGTCTGAATTAGTTGACTTTTAAAGTGTCAAGAATAAGACAATATATTTTCCTCATTATGGTGTTTTTTGTTTGTTTGATTGCTTTTTTTGGTTTTGGTTTTTGGTACATGCTAGGCAGTGCTCAATGGTTACTCATGGCTTGGATGCCAGAAATCCCTCTTGGCAGGCTCACGGAACCATGTGGGACGCTGGAATCAAATCAGTTTGCCTACTCACTGTGCTATTGCTCCAGTGCTTTCCTACTCAAAAACCCTACTAGCTGTGCTATTGCTCTGGCCCCTCTCATCATTTTATAAAAAAAAATCCTTGCAGTTAATGTCCAAGAAGATGCGTGACTTCTCTCATCCAAATAAATTTCATATTCTTTTTTAACCAAGACAGCAATAAGCTTTAAATCTTCACTTTTATCTCCAAGTTATTTGAATGATTTTCAACAAAGGAAATCCTTTCTTATATACCCCTTTAATTTGACTACACATTTACTTAGAAACAATCTTGTTGTTACTATGTTTGGGGTATGTGGGCATTTAAAACATAGAATGAGTGGTAAATGAATAGTTTTAGTAATGAGGACTCTTTTTTCCACAGAAACTATACTGTGTATTGCTCAGGGGCTGGGGTCTACCATATTGAGCTTAGTCCACAGTGCTTGAGCTTTGTATCAGTGATGCTTTGATACTCTGGATCCACCAAGGCCACACCTAGCAGTACTGGGGAACTATGCTACAGAAAGATTGAACTCAGAGCCTTGTACATGCTTAAATATGTAATCTATTACATGTGTTACTTCCCTAGTCCTTGAAGGAGTAATTCTTAAGTGTGTGCATATTTCTGTTTAAGGAAAACTGTATGCTTTTAGTTTCTTTTTATAAGTGATGTCATTAAGTTGATTATGTAGGCTCCTTCTTTCTTCCTGATGAGTGCTTGAAAAGCTATTTTCCCCTCTCCCCCCCATTTTTGTTGTGTCCCAAAAATTCTTATAATTTGTGTTTTCATTTGAAGTTGTTTCCAGAAATTTTTTTAATTCAATCTTTGATTTGTCTCTGACCCACTGGTTGTTCAGTAGTGATCTGTTTAATTTTCAGGTTTTAACATTTTTTTCTCGGTGTCTCTTTGTAATTCACTTCTAATTTCAATATATTATGATCTGAGAAGGTAATTTGAACAATTTCTATCCTCTTCATTGTATGGAGATATGTTTATAAGCCAAAGTCTAGTCTATCCTGGAGAATGACCTGTGTGCATTATAGAAGAATATGTATCTAGTTTTCTGAGGATGGGGAGCTCTCTCTACATAGGGAAATTTCTTTCATTTTTCTTTTTAAAGCTAGTATATTCATGTTAGGTTTCAGCCTAGTTGACCTATCACGGGATAACAGGGCAGAGTTGAGTTCTCCCACGATTATTGTGTCAACTGTATGCTTATTTTCTAAATAAAACTTAAAAATTGACCTAAAATTAATGTATAAAATAAATAGTATAATTAACATTCTTTCTTATATTTAAATTTCTCTCTTTACTGATACCTTAGATATATGATGTTGGTAGACTTGGCAGAATTTCCTAAATTATCATAAGATCATTAGTATGCTATGCATAATTAGGAGAATGGTACTATTCCAATTTCAAATAAGGATAGATAATGCCATAATAATGTTTATTTTACACATACTAAATAGACAAGTGGTTTATTACACATTATCTCAAATTTTTATTAAAATAAAAAATTCCACATTTTTTAAAGGCAGTATTATACATAAAGTAGTAATACTGGAATTCATACAGAAGCTTGCCATCATGCAAAGTTTAATATTCATTTCCTGTATATTCTCTACAAACCAAGCTTTTAAATATAATTTTTAAATGAGATTATGTAAAAGTTCAATTGAGAAGTCTTTTTTTTTTGGAGGGGGGCATATCCAGTCACACTCAGGGGTTAGTCCTAGCACTACACTCAGAAATCGCTCCAGGCAGGCTCTGGGGACCATATGGGACACAGAGGGATTGGATCTCTGTCTTATGTTAGCACGTGCAATGCAGATGCCTTACCACTTGTGCCACCGCTCCGGCTCTGAGAAAAGTCTTTAAAAATATAATTTCTTTATTTAAGCACATTGGTTACAAAAATGTTCCTGGTTGTATTTCAGACAAGGAATGTACACCACCTTTCATCAGCATAAATTTCCCACTACCAATTCCCCATTTCCTCCTCCTCACCCCCTGCTTGCTCTTCTGGACAGGCATTCACTTTCTCTTTCACTATTATTGACATGTTAGTTTTTAGAGTAGCTATTTCTCTAAGTAAACTCACCACTCTTTGTTGTAGGCTTCATATCATGGGCTGGTCCTTCCTGCCCTCATTTCTATTGCATATGGGTATTATTACTATACTGTCTGTTTTCATTTTAATTTCACAGATAAAGGAGACTATTCTATATCTATCTCCCTCTGACTTATTTCCTCAGCATACTATTAGTCTCCGTGTCCATCTATGATGAATACACAACTTTTATGACTTCATTTTTCCTTACAGCTGCATAGTATTTCTGCATGGTTTTGAGAAATATCAGTTTTTTGAGGAATCTTTTAAGAAAAAAGTCTTCAGGAAAGAGACATAGAAATATTAGAAATACCCAGAATAACACTCATTGTGCTCTCTCTCTCTCACTTTTTCTCTCTCATATTATTTGCTGATAATTCTCAGATATTTTGTGAGATTACACACTTTTACTTGTTCATGATATCACACACAGAGAAATTATCTAGGGAGTTGTTGGCAACTTTATCTCATCCTCAGAGTGGACTATTAAAGGATAACAGGAGTAATTGATTGCTTTTTCATTTGGTTTACAAATATACACTTATCTCTTGCTCTTTTCTTGACAAGATGGTAGTGTCCAGATACCTACCATAAATATTTATACCTTGAGGATAATTTGACAAATGTTATTGATGAAGCCTGTCTTCATTTGGTTTAAAAGGTTGGGAAGGTAACTCAAAAGGCTGGGAAGATAATTCAAAAGGCTGGAGAAAATGCTTAGCCTGGGTTCAATTCCTCCACTGCTTTGTTTACCTGAGCATTGCCGGATACCTGGATGCCTGGCCAGGAATAGCCTTGAGTACTGCTGATTGTACTTACTTTCTGCACCCCACCCTGACTCACCTAAAAAAAAGGACTTGCATGGGCTAGAGCAGTGGTACAATTGGTAGGACTTTTGCTATTCACGTGCTAAACTAGGAAGAACACGGTTAAATCTCCGAGTGTCCCAATTGGTCCCCCAAGCCAGGGTTGATATCTGAGCGCATAGCTAGGAGTAATCCCTGAGCATCATCAACAAACAAAAACAAAAACGTACTTACATTTGTAGATGACGATTAAACTTGTAAAGGGTAGAAAATGTTCTGAGTATCATTTACAAAGTCTTTCCAAACTGTGATTTTTTTCCTGCACAATTCAGTATTTTTTAATACTATGAAAATCACAACAGTTATAACAAAGCTAAATTCCATATGTGTATAAACTTTCTTGACTCTTCTAATATCCAGTTAAACCTTCAGAAGTAATTTTAGATTGGGTTCCTGTCAAAACTGTTTCCAAACGTTAATCTCAGTTTTAAGACCTCTACATATTTTCTTAAAAAATGGCAACCCCAAATTGAATATTCTTATATGAAGACATTTCTTTTTCACTCTGCTTTTATTGTTTTTATTTTCTAACTATTTCCATATCCAATAAAGCAATTACATGTGTTCTTTTGGGTAGGATTTCATTTGGCAGTCAATTGATTAAACAAATTGAATACAGAGTAGATAGTGTTTATTATAACTGTAATAGGGATATTATCTAAGTGTGCATTGAAAAATATTACATTGTAAATATTGGGCACTTTAATGCCGTCTTACACAGATACATTTGCAAGGATGATGGGAGGACAAGGGAGTTTCAGGTTTTTGTTTAAGTTTCATACTCAATCTCTTTGGAAAAATAGTGACTATATGAGGATACAATGTTAGCTTAATGTAGTATAGTAGTACTTTTACTATGCATGTTAACCAACATATTGTTATATATCTTAAACATCTATAGTAATGTTATTATATGTGTCAATAATTATTATATGTGTCAGTGTGTGTCGTATATACAAATATTTGAAAGAGAAATTGAGATTGCAAATAAATAAATATTTTAGTATTATTTCACAGAGTAAGTTATGTACTTAAATTAATAATAGATTTAATTCAGAGTCTGTAAAAGATTTTTATACCTATATTTAAAATAAAAGAGGTTGGATATGGAAAACAGTACTGTGAGTTATATAGGATCAATGAATAGATTCATTAAAAATAAAATATTTGTCATTGGATCAAAAGATGGTTAAGATGTCAAGGCATACTAGTGCATATATTCTCTGAGTATTACTTCTTGAGCACAGAGCTCAAGAAGTAAGCCTTTAGCACCAATTAATGTGTTTATTTTGCCATAACCATTGAATGCTTCAGGCTTATTCCATTCTGCTCTCCAATTTACACATGGCAGAGCCCAAAAGAACCATATGCTGGGGGTTGGAACCTGGGTTGGCCATGTGGCAAGAGCTCTCTACCTATGATAACTATCTCTCCAGCCTTTTGTTAGATATTTTTTTGAGAAGACCCATGTTGCTTTCCATAAGAGCTGCCCCAATTCACATCGAATTAATGGTTCTTTTCCTCATACTATCACCAACACTTCTTATACTTTTTACTGTTTATATATAGGATATTATCACAAGTATGATATATAGGGTATCTATATGTTATTATACAGATACTCCTCACTAATGACCTAGTTCCATTTCAAAGACTTCGTCGTTAAGCGAATTGGTCGTTAAGTGAGGAACTGCACGTACTGTATACAGTATTACAGTATATGCATAGTATTTGACAATACAGTATTCTGAATAAGTAAAATAACGAGAAAGAACAAACGGAAAACTTCCACTTGTTTTAATTTGCATAGGTTGTGTAATTTACACACAGTACTGCAATGATTACAGAACATAAAGTTAGTAAAGGAGGTACATTAAAGCACCAAAAACCACAGTAATGTACTGTGTAGTGTACAAGATGGAAAAAGGACATTTAAAATAAAATAAAATAACAGTGAAGAGATGGTCTAAGTGCAAGCTGTTGCTAAACAGGTAGGTCATTAAGGAGGAGTATCTGTATTATCACAAGACCTTGTTTTTTTTCAGTGTTCTGTTATTGAGCAATAATCTACCTATTTAATTTATTTTCATGTTTTATCTGTATGTTTATCTTTATGCTTTATCTATATGTTTATCTGAATGTGTTCCTTGTTTGTTTTAAAATTATCTATATATTTTCTTTGTTGAAGTGTCTATCAGGTTCTGATGTTTTACGTGGTATTTTATTCTCTACAGATGATTTTGTGAATTCTGTGTATTATACATATTCACCCTTTCTCACCTTTCTCAGATTTATGGCATATATTTTTCTGCTACACAATAGGTTATTATTTTGTTTTATAGAGTTTCTTTTGCAGTTCAAAACTTTTGTGTCTTGTAATTCCATTAGCCTATTTTTTTGCTTTTGTTTTCCTTGCTTTTGGTGAATTCCACAAATAAATACTGTAGAATATTTTACATATGTTTTCTTCTATGTAATTTGTGTTTTCAGGTATAAAATCCTGTGAGAATATCATTTTGAATTAATTGTTTGCATGATGTATAATAATGTACCATCATCTCTATCTTTCGGTTGTTGTTCTCTAGTTACCTTGTACTATTGTTCTGTTTTTCTGTTTTGTTTTGGGTATTTTTTTTGTCTTTCCTTTTTTTGGTTTTGTTTTGTTTTTGCTTTTGGGTCACACTCAGCATTGCTCAGGGGTTATTCCTGGCTCCACACTTAGAAATTGCTCCTGGCAGGCTCTGGGAATCATATGGGATGCCAGGAATCAGACTAGGGTCACTCCTGGGTCAGCCGCATGGGAGGTAAACGCACTACTGCTGTGCTAACACACTGCCTTCTCCCCGTTTTGCCTTTTTTTAAAAGACACCTTTTTCTGCTTTCTGTTCTTTCCTCCAATGCACAAAATACCTATTGACATATGCGGGTATGTCCCCTTAATTCTATTCTTTTAGTTGAGATGCCTTTATTTTTTCTATAATATTTTGATGTATTTTATCATAATATATTTGACACACTTTTGATGACTAAAACCTTTTTTGACCATGCTCAGTGACACTCAGGGGTTACTCCTGGCTATTTGCACTTAGAAATTGCTCCTGGCTTGGGGAACTAACTATATGGGACACCAGTGATAGAATCCAGGTCCATCCTGGGTCAGCCCCATGCAAGGGAAATACCCTACCTCTATGATACCACTCCAGTCCCTGATTACTAATGCTTCGTACTGTAGCTTAAATATAGTCATTGTGATGCTTTTTAACTTTTTCTCAGAAATGTTTTGGTTTAAGCTTTCTTTGCAGTTCAATCTGTGTTTAACTATGTACTTGAAAAATGACAAATAGTTATGTTAGGATTATATTTAATAGCTGAAAAGCTTTAGATAGAATGATCATTTTAGTAATGTTACTTCATCCAATCCAGGGGTGTGAGATTACCTTTTGTGTTCTTCCATTTCTTACATCATTCACCTTACTAGGTATGCATGTCTTCATTTAGCCTATTCCTAGGTTTTTATCTAAAAGTTAATTGTAAGTGCAAATAAAACATATTTTTCTTCTGATTAATCGCTTGCAAATAGATATGCAACATATTTTTGTATATTGGATTGCCACTATAATGTATTGATCTGCTGTTCTAATTATTTTATTGGGCTTCTAGAATTTTTAATAGATGTTCTTATGTTATCTATATATTAATAGGTTACTTATCTTCTAATATTCATTTATTTCTCTTGCCTAATTGTTATGATTAGTATATCTAGTACTACATTAAGTGATAGTGGTCAGAGTAGATAGTCTGGATTTTTGCCTAATCTTTTTTTTTTACCTGATCTTAGAGTAAAATATTTTTTTGACATGGAGTATAATATTTATCATGAGCTTTTCATATTTGATATGTTTTTATTATCCTAATTTTGTTGCATAATTTAAGCCATAACTTAATATGTTATGTTATTATCATGTTTTTGGTGTGTAATAATATGATAATATGGCTATTTTGTTTTATAACTCATAATAAATAAATTTAAATCATTTGTTATCTTCTATTTTAGATTAAGTATGAGTAAGTTTAAGTAGCTTTTCTGGTGATGAATAGTGGCAGATTTGAGCAGCTTTGCATTTGAGTGCTCAATCATGAATTCTTTTTCTTCTGTCTTGCCCAGGAGCAATTACTAAAGATTTTACTGGAACTTGTAGAAATGTAGGTAGATGAACTCTAACAATGTAAAGATATAAAAGAACCCAAATGGAAGCCATGATACTGTATTTATAAAAGTAATGACTATTTGCAATTATTTTATCTATATTTTATAGGGCCATACCACACAGTGTTTAGGGAACTTGTCTACTTCTGCTGAGTCCAGTCTGTTCTGGGCCTGTAATGCTAGTGGGTCAATAGTGCCACACTGAAAGTGGGCATTAGAAGCCAACATTATTATAATATTAATGTTCTGGGGTGTCAATGTGGCTGGAGACAGGATATGGGTCACTGCGTACACTACATATGTACTTTAATGGTTGAGTCATCTATCTCTCCATCCCTTTAAATTATTTTTAGTATTCTAATGGCAGGAATGAAATATGAAAATGCTGAGTTGCAGTCCTTGAATATCATAAATTTCTGGTTGGTACTAGTAGTTTAGCTGGGGAAAATTCATATATATTTCTAGTATAGATATATATCTTCCAGAGACCCAACTCTTTTTCTGTATTACAAACTTCTAGATTGAACATGTCCAAATTCATTTGGTAATATTTGCTAAAGGCAAACACAATAAGACATGCATATGGGAAAAATAAAAATAGTTTTACTGTAGAAAAGTCTGTAAAATTAGTTCTCTGTATCTTGTAAATATTAGTTCCCAATGTCACTTAAATAAAAGTAACTTTGTTATTTATTCAAATAAATTTAATGAGGAAAAATATTGATGATTTTTATGTTAAGATGTTTCAGTTCTACATTTAAGTATAAAAAACAGGCATTTTTTTTTAGTTTCAGACAGTACCTAGATGTTATTGCAGGAAAAAAAGTTTTCTTATATTCTAGGATGTGTTTACATTTATGTCAGAGTTAAAGTTATTATTACCTAGAACTTCTAATTTTACTACACCTGCATACACAGATTAGTCTCCAGATGTGCAAATCAGCAAGAGATAAAAAAATAAACTAACCATTTCCTTAAAAGTTAATAAAATACAAATTTTGTTACTGGGTTCCACATCTTTCAAATATGCACTTGCTAAATGTGGTTTTTAGTCGCTATTGTGAGCAAAGACATGTCATTTTTTTCTTATGTTCTGTTTGTGCCAAAGAGACATGTGTCCATATAAACACAATCACTGGATTGAGGATAATAATCTCTTTCCAAAGACATCTCAACAATGTGTACCCCAGGGCAAGTACAACACTTGCAAATACACTCCTGAAATCTACTTCAGCTGCTATGCACAGGGAAAGCAGTCACATGGGCCTGTAGTTGATTCTGGCTATGCATATTTAGCAAATGATGTACCTTTGACTCACTTTACTTCCAAGATCAAAGCTGTCAAGTTAAAAAAAAAAACAAAACAAAGACATTAGGAAAGAATTTAAAACTAAGATGAAATCCATTCACATATTACATCTCTAGAAATACAAATAACTAGAATTAAACAACTATTACTGCTAGCAGACTATTTTAATGAGACAGAAAAATGGTTTGTTTTCATTGTCATGCGATATTAAATTTAATATGCCATAAATAAAGGTAATAAAATTAATTCTATTCTGTAAAGGTTCTACTTAAACATATTATTTTATAAATATTGTAAAATAAATGCTGTTTTGAAAAGCAAATATTCAAGTATACAGCATTTTTTCTGATTTTGTGCTTCAGGATAATACTATTGATAATATAGAGAATAGTATATGTTAATTTAAAAAGTAAATTATTTTTTTTGTTTGTTTTTTGGGCAACACCCAGTGATAATCAGGGGTTACTTTACAGAAATCATTCTTGGTTTGGGGAAGCATATGGGTCATTAGGGATTGAATCAGGCCCATGTTGTTTAAGCCGCATGCAAGGCATATGCCCTACCGCTGCTCAATTACTAATAATTATTTTTTTGGTTTTTGGGTCACATCCCGCAGTTCTCAGTGGTTACTCCTGACTCTATGCTCAGAAATCACTCCTGGCAGGCTCAGGAAACCATATGGTATGCCGGGATTTGAACCAACAACCTCTGCATGAGAGACAAGCGCCTTGCCTCCCTGCTATCTCTCTGGCCCCTATTGCTAATATTTTTAAGAATTAAATTTATTGGCGAATCCACGCCTGCCTAGTGGGGCTGACTGCGAAGAACTGTGAGTCATGACTTTTCTTTGTGTTTCTTTGTTCTCCTGTACTCCGGACCTCGTGGGAGAGGGCCAAATCGGCTCCAAAAAAAAACCTCACTCTCCCAGAGGTCCATTCTAGGGTGGGATAGGCCAGGAACACCTCATCAAAGTGAAACTGACAAGAAGCAAGTACTTTGCAAAAGCAAGGTCCCCTGTTTGTGACGTAAGGCTGGGAATTTCTGCGAATCCACGCCTGCCTAGTGGGACTGACTGCGAAGAACTG
>PVKC010000306.1:29004-73786 GCA_004027635.1 Crocidura indochinensis | reverse complement strand
AATGAAGAAACACAATGATCTAAGTGGTAGGTACTCTAAACACTGTAGATGTCAGGGTATAATGAAGAGAAGTGATCAAATCAAGCAGGAGAAATACAAAGCCTTTACTCTCTTTTATACCACAAAGATCCTACAACAACAGAAATAGCAGTTTAGGTAGAACTGGTGTCCAATCAACCCCACACTACAAAGGCCTACAATAGTGTTCTAATATCTTTAGCCATAGAATCATGAACAGAACATGTTTGGAAGCCAGTGAGTCTCACAGTAGTGCTTACTATCAATATGTTTTTTGGAGGGTTGTTTTTTGGATCACACCTGGCAGTGCTCGAGGGTTTTTCCTGGCTCTAGGATAGAAATAGCTCCTGGCAGGCTCAGGGGACAATATGGGAACCCTGGGAAAACCACCATTCTTCTGCATGCAAGGCAAATGCCCTACCTCCATGCTATCTCTCTGGCCCCTACTCCCCTACTATCAGTATGTTTTAAAGCGTTAATTTTACTATGTATAAAATAACTCTTCATCTTCTTTTTCCACAGAGGTTCTTGGAGATATAGCGTGGACACCTTAATTTTGCAAATTGGTGCTCTAGCATATTAGACTCCATATACAATGCTCATTATGACAATGTCTTGATAAAATACTTTAATTTATCCATTTCAGTGTGATTATATCTTATACTATGACCTAAAATTTATGGTCATTGTGACCACTAAAACAGACGATTGTTAACCACAGATATATGTTCTAGGACCCACTAATTGAGTATGTTTTTGCAAATTACTATTATGCCTTTCCCTTTTTTCTTTTTCTCTTTTCCTTCTCTCATTCTGTTTTTCAACCCAAGCTATGGTATTATTATATCATAATGCCTATACTGTCAGCTTTTTTCCAGGAATAGAACCTCAACGCAAAAGTCACAGTGAATGATACTGTATAAGGTAGATTCCTCTTATAGTGCTCACTTTCATATTGCTTAGAACTATGGTTGCGAATACCATATTTATCCTAAAATGCTCCGTGCACAATGTAACCCTGAAAGCTTCATTTAGCAAAGTTCACCCCGCCATCCAAGAAACACCAAGAAATTGGAAAATCTTTCTCCTCTGAGATACCGACCCAATTAATTAATATTTTTCTATCTTTATTTTTCTATCTCTTCTTTTTTTCTCTGTTTTCTCTCCTAGGCCATTTTTCAAATTTATTTATTTTTCTTAATTCAATTATTTCTTAAGTGCTCTGACCCATTCTACAAGGGTCAGGCCTCCAAACTATGAATAGACCTATGAATAGATCTCTAAAGTTTATCTATAACTAGTTACCCAATCTACAACAAGCTATAAAGTGGAAACCAGTTACACTTGTATTCTGGGCGGGGGGAGGCGGTAAAGGAAGGAGATATGGGATACATGCTGGGAACAGGGGTGGAGGGAGGACAATACTGGTGGTGGGAATGCCCTTCATTCATTGTCACTATGTACCGTAAATAATTCTGTGAAAGACTTGTAATACAATTTGATCGCAATAAAAATTTATTAAAAAATTTATCTATAATTGGGCATGAGTTTGTATGTGGTGGACTCCACTATATTTTCCTAATCTATACTTTAAATAAGCCATGCCTATATTGTATATAGCCAATTTATATTTATTATATCTCCCACCCGCCCCCATTCAGAACCTCATCTATGTTCTCACACCCTCAATCTGGACCCATCATATCTCTATTTAACCCTCTGCAGCCTCAGTTCTTAACTCATTAGGAATTGAGACTGACTCTCTTCCCCAACAAGCCACCATTCAGCTCCCAAAGCAAAAAGACACCTTCTCAGTCCCACATCTCTCTATACAAGAAGCTGCCACCACCTCTCCAGCTGACTCATTCTGTGTGGCCCTTTTACTCACACACACCTCCCCCAACATGGACTAAGGCATGCTACCAGATTCAGCTTCTGAAGGATCCCCAGTTCAAGGATACTACCCAAACCAGTACTGCTGTAAACCATTTCTCAGCATCAAGAAGACCACAGTGTGGGATGAAAATTTGCCTGGATCTCATTCCCCCAAGGCTGTCTCAAAAGACTTAATGAAGCATATATTTTCTTTTATTTTTTTTTATTTTTTCCACTTTTTAATTAATATTTTTTTATTTAAACACCTTGGTTACATACATGATTGTGTTTGGGTTTCAGTCATATAAGATGACACACCCAGCCCCCATCACCAGTATAACATTTCCATCACCAATGTCCCAAATATCCCTCCACCCCTCCTCGCCCCCACCTGTACTCTAGACAGGCTTTCTATTTTCCTCATATGTGAACACGGTCAGAGGGAGGTCAATACTAGTGGTAGAAATTGCCCTGATTCCCTGTCACAATGTACCTTAAATATAACTATGAAAGACTTGTAACTCACTTTGATCTCAATAAAAATTATTTTAAAAATATCTCAAAAAATGGGGAGAAGAAATGAACAGACACTTTATCAAAGAAATACAAATGGCCAAGAAGCATGTGAAGAAATGCTCCACATCACTAATCATCAGGGAGATGCAAATCAAAACAACAATAGGTACTATCTCACACCACAGAGACTGTCACACATCACAAAAGAATCAGTGCCGGCAGGGGTGTGGGGAGAAAGAAACTCTCATTCTCTGCTGGTGGGAATGCTATCTAGTATAGCCTTTGTGGAAAACAATATCGAGATTCCTCCAAAAACTGGAAATTGCGCTCCCATATGATACAGCTACACCACTCCTAGGGATATACCCAAGGAACACGAAAACACAATACAAAATGCCTTCCTCACACATCTATTTATTGCAATGCTATTTACAATAGCCATAATCTGGAAACAAACAAGATGTCCTTCATTAGATGAATGGCTAAAGAAACTGTGGTATAGTAATGTCTTTAATTTTTCTTAAAGCCCATAGATGAGTGAGACTAGAAAATTTAAAGACTGTAATAAGGTCAGAGACAATAGATTTAAGGGCTTGAAGAGCTGGAAAGACCAGCTCACAATTTGAAGATCATCACAAAGAGTGGTGAATGCTATTAGGGAAATAACTACACTAACAACAGTGTGGCAATGTTAAAGAATGAGAGTAGAATGCCTGTCACAATACAGGCAAGGGTTAGGGTGGAGGGGGTCATTGGTAGTGGGAATATTGCACTGGTGAAGAGAGTGGGTATTCTGTTTATGACTGTAACCCAACTACTAACATGTTTGTAATCATGGTGCTTAAATATAAAAAAGAAACTGTTCTACATATACACAATGGAATATTATGCAGCCATAAGGAGAGATGAAGTCATGAACTTTTCCTATACATGGATGAACATGAAAACCATTATGCTGAGTAAAATAAGTCAGTAAAAGAGAGATCAACACAGAATAATCTCACTCATGTGTTTTTTTTTTTTTTCAGTTTTTGGGTCACACCCGACAGTGCTCAGGGGTTACTCCTGGCTCCATGCTCAGAAATTGCTCCTGGCAGGCACGGGGGACCATATGGGGCACCGGGATTCGAATCGATGACCTTTTGCATGAAAGGCAAATGCCTTACCTCCATGCTATCTCCCAGGCCCCAACTCATGTTGTTTTTAAGAAAAGCAAAAGGCATTTTTGTAATAATGTATTATAAATACATATAATAATAAATATTGTAATAATGCCCAGAGACAACAGAGATGAGATCTGGAAGGACACAAAGAGTGGTGAGTATAGTTAGAGAGATGACTACACTATCAAGATAATGTTAATGAGTGAGAGAAGTAGAATGCCTGTCTTGAATACAGGCAGGGGATGGGGAATGATGGATATGGGGGCATTGGAGGTAGAAATGTTGCACTGGTGAAAATGACTAAAAATAAACTACAAACATGTTCATTATCATTATGCTTAATAAAGATATTATTATATTTTAAAGAATAAAAATAAATTAGGATATTTTACTTTTATCTACTATAAGTGTTAATAGTCATAAAAGCATATAGTTTATTCCAAGAATAGGATTACTATTTAAGAGTGATTTCTCTTTAGATTTTGAGACATATGTTTCATGAAAGTTCATATACATTTTGAGCATGAAATATGCTATAAAGCACCACTTTATCTATCTGCCATATATTGATAATGCACGTTATGTCATCTTCTAGATATTAGAATACAACCAGACAGAGCTGCTGTCCTCAAAATATTTATATCCCAGTGAATGAAAATAAATTAAATAAAAAATATGTTACATGTCAAATGGAGATAAGAACTATAAATAAGATAAAGCAGGATAGTAAACAGATATTAAAATGGGAATAAGGAAATCTTCATAAATAAGGGCTATCTGGACAGATATTCTTATTACAACTATTCATAAAATATATATGGAACATCAATGTGTTCAAATTTCAAGTGAGTCTTATATAATAATCTAATGATGCTTAGTTACTTCATTAAGACTTTCTGTTATTCTGAAACAATGGAGGAGAGAAGCAGATACACTGGAATCTGCTTGTAATGTAATTAATTAATTTGGACACTGTATGCATGGAACTAACTATGCATGGAATTATTGCAACATTCTATGCATGGAACTATTGTCAACAGCACACAAATCATAATCATAGTGTCTCAAGTTTAAAAGAAAGACTCTGCTGTAATGAAATCACAGTAAATCATGCTTAAATCCCCAGAAGTAAGAATTAAGTCACTGTCGCCCTCAATCCTGTGATAAAGGATTGTTTCTTTCCAAGTCCTGTCCAATAGCAACATTTATTCTCAAAACTAATTTATTTTGACCATGTGGAACATGAGTCCATTTTCAAAACTACAAGGTGCAGATAAAATGATCCAAGAAGATATGACTGAACATTTCAGTTCAAGTACAGATGATATTTCCATCCAAGTTCTGACACAGATAAGTAGTTCAGTACTTCCTAATCAGTCTATACATCTCTTTGGCCAGAGATTAAATTAGCAATCCATGTAACAAATGTTTGAATATTTACTTCAGTTTGGAAAATGAAGACATTTTTTGCCTTGTTTCGTTGAACACAAAACATTTTAGAACATTCTTAAGATACTTAATTACTACCCCGAATATCTGTGGTGATAATTTAACCGGATTATATTGTTTCAATACTTGCATCTAGTCAAACAGAAACATCTACATATAGGTTTTTTTTTCTTTTAAACAAGCTAGTGAATTTTCTCTTTAAATCAGTTGGAAAGGAGTTTAAAGAAACACATCCAAAAAAAATGAAGCACTGGGGAAATATCACAGTGGTAAAGTGTATGCACTGCATAGATGAGTCCTTGGGTTCAACAAAACAAGCAATAACAATAACAAAATATACTAACTGTCCACACCTCCTAACCACCCAGCCCCTCATAGCAAAAAATAATGAGAATGAAAAGAATTATTAGAACATCAAGTACTGCAAAATTTTAGAAAAATTTCACATCCTAATTTTAACACTGACCTGGTATAATCTATATACTGGAGCAGCTTTCTTGGGGTAAGTATCTCAGGTGCACAATATTTCAACCACCATTCACATAAGAATGAGCCTGAGGCACTTCCCTATAAAGAGATGAATCCCTGTAATCTACACAGGATTTAGGAACTTGTGAGAGGGTATGATCCCCTGCTTTAGGTTCCAGAGTGCTTCCACATTCTGCTAACTTTGCATAGTAATGCACTTCAGGTAAACTATTAGGTTTTCAGTCTCCAGGAAAGGAATTGGTTCCTTCTAAAGTAGTCCAAAAGATTCAAATAGTTCAACTGCCTCGTGCTGGCTGTCAGGAGTGAGAGCATCTGTCCCTGGGGAACCAGTACACTATTGTTCTTTCTCTTTTCCTCTTTTCTATGCAAGTAAAAGTGTTGCTCCAGCCAGTGCTTGGTTAGTTGTTTTCCCTGGAGATTCCATGCCTCCTGATGTTGGTGGGCAGAAACACTCGACTTCTAGTCTGATGATTGGCAAGGCGATGATCTCTGGTATCTTCCTAGTAGTTGGAGTCTTCCTCTGGCATTAGGAACCAAGGCACAGTGTTCTGCTTGACACACCTCTTTGATAGAAGGTGATGAAGAGTCGCCATAGGACCTAAAGTATGATCACAGGGCCGTTTCAAAGTAATGAAATATAATTCTCCTTAAGGAAGTCAATATTAACAAAATGATGTCCAACGTTACATTTGTGAACAACAGAAACTAATGTTGCAGAAATAGTTTCTCAAGATTTAAAAATCTTGAAAGCAAAATAAATAAAAATTATTACTTTGGTGGAGGGGAATCAATATAGATTAAACAAATAATTCTGAAGCAAATCAAATGAAACCAAATATAATTCACTTTAATGAGTCAACCCAAAATAGCACATCCCAGTACTCTATTACATACACAGGTGTACAAGCCAAATTTTAACTATGATATATAAAGTAATGCTGTCTTAACTCTTTAGCAGCTCAGAAAATTGTATTTTCTAGTGAAACTTCTTAATCTCAAAATGAAAACAAGTTATTTCCTTTTTGGAAAAAAAGTTCTCAGATTCTTAATAATAACATTTAAGACATTACTTCAATGGGCCTGGAGAGATAGCACAGCAGTATTTGTCTTGCAAGCAGCCAATCCAGAACCAAAGGTGGTTGATTCGAATCCCGGTGTCCCATATGGTCCCCCATGCCTGCCAGGAGCTATTTCTGAGCAGACAGCCAGGAGTAAACCCTGAGCACAGCCGGGTGTGGCCCAAAAATCAAAAAAAAAAAAAAAGACATTATTTCAAAAATACTGAAATGAATTGTTTTATTTATGTTTTCAAATTATGGAATAACATAGTTGTTCATAACTTGATATAGAGAAATTAAATCAAAAATTATTTATAAATGTTTATAGTAATAAGCTGACCTGTAAGATTGGCTATTTATATAAGAAACAAAAAATAAAATTCAAAATTATATTAAGGCCTAATTTCTTTTATACAAAATATTTTATAATGGTTATCAAAAGTCTTTTTTATACAAAATCTCAGGGCCAGATGAATTCACTAATGAATATTTTCAAACCTTTCAAGAAAGACCTAATATCAGTCATTTTCAGGTTCTTTCAGGAAATTAAAGAAACAGAAATACTTCCAAGTAGTTTTTAATGAAGCTAACATCAGCCTGATACCAAAAGGCAGACAGAGATCCCACCAAAACAAAGAGAACTATAGCTCAATATCACTGATAAATACAGATGTTTATCACTGATAAACAAAATTCTAGAATATAGGATCAAATGTTTTATTAAGAAGGTCATAAACAGGGGCCAGAGTGGTGGTGCAAGTGGTAAGGAGTCCACCTTGCCCACACTAGCCTAGAACAGATCACGGTCTGATCCCCCAGCATTCTATATGGTCCCCCAAACCAGGAGCGGTTTGTGAGTGCAGAGCCAGGAGTAAGTCCTGAGTGTCACTGGGTGTGGTCCAAAAACAAAAACAAACAAACAAACAAAAAAACAAACAAGCATGGTTCTGGAATAAAGACAACCCTCAGATCAATGGAATAGACTTGAGTATTCAGATAATGTTCCCCAGACATACAACCAATTAATCTTTTATAAAGGGGTAAGAAAAGCATAATGGAGCAATTAAAGCCTCTTCAAAAAGTGGTGTTGGGAGATCTGGTCAGCCACAAACAAAAACGTGAACTCGGATTTCTATATAATACCAGGCACAAAGGTCATAGCAAAATAGATTAAACACCTTGCTATCCGACCTGAAACTATAAGGTATATATAAGAAAATGTAAGCAAAACATTTCAAGACATTGAGATTAAAGGCATCTTCAAGGAGAAAACACCACTGTCCAAACAAGTGGAAGCAGAGATAACCAATGGGACAACATTAGATAGAAAAGATCTGCATCTCAAAGAAAACAGTGACAAGAATACTAAGGCCATCACAGAGTGTGATATACTAATTACCCTCTACCCACCCAATAAGAGCTAATATCTAAGTTACACAAGGCACTGGCAGAAATTAACAAGAAAAAAAGTCTAATCCTATCAAAAATGGGGAGAAGAAATAAACAGACATTTCCTCAAAAAAAAAAAAAAACAGTACAGATGACCATAAAGCACTTGAAAAAAAACTCCACATCACTAAACATCAAGGAAATATAAATCAAAACAACAATGAGGTATCATCTCATGCCACAAAGAATGGCACACATCAAAACCAAATTAACTAGTGCTGGCATGGATGTAGATAGGGAGAAAGGAACTTTCATTCACTGTTAGAGGGAATGCCATTTGGACCAACCTTCTGAAAAACAATATGGATATTCCTATCAAAAATACTAGAAATTGAGTCCCCATTTGATCCAGCAATACCACTCTTCAGAATATGCTCTAGGACCACAAAAACACAATACAAAATGTCCTCTCCACTTCTATAGTCATTGCAGTGCTATTTACATTAGCCAGAATCTGGAAACAACCAGATGCCTGACAACAGATGAATAGCTAACTTTGGTACATGTACACAATAGAATACTATGCTGCTGTTATAAAAAATGAGGTCATGAAATTTGTCTATACATGGCTGGACATGGAGACTATTATGCAGAGTGGAATGAGTCAGAGGGAGAGAGACACATAATAGTCTCAATCATCTGTGGGGTTTAAGAAAAATAAAAGATAGTATGATAATAATACCCAGAGAAAATAGAGATGAGGACCAGTCCTTTATATGAAGCTTACCACAAAGTGTGGTAAGTGCAGTTAGAGAAATAACTACACCAACAACTCCCATGACACTATTGAGAGAGAGAAATAGAATGCCTGTCTCAAAGACATGCAAGTGTCTGGGAGGAGGGAAATTGGGAATATTGGTGGTGGAAAAGTTATACTAGTGAAGGATGGTATACATTCAATGACTGAACCCCAACTATGAATATTTTTGTAACCATGGTGCTTAAATAAATTTTAATTTAAAATATTTTATAATTTTTAGGTGGCAGAGATAGTACAGTGGGTAGGGATCTTGCCATGTATGCAGCCAATATAACTTCATTCCATAGCACACTATAAGGTTCCCCCATCTCCTCAGAGTGATCCCTAAGCAAAGAGCAAAGAATAAGACCTGAGTACCATCTAGATACACCCTAAATACAAAACAAATTTTTTAAATATACATTAATGCAATAAGAGACGATTCTCCCATTTTATTGAAAACTTAACGATGACATGAAGCATTTCTAAACTGTTAAGTGAGGTCAAGAAGGATGATGAGAATAAGCAAACTGCATAAATGACTAGAAAAAATGAAAAAAGTATTGCAAAAAACAAAGATAACATGAAAGCAATTGTCCAGGAAGAATGAAACAACAATTTTATTTTCAAAAGAAAAATAGAAACAATCATAATTTGGGTGGGAAGATGATTAGTTTACATTTTGACAAGTTGGATTTGAAATGATTGTGGGGTGTTTGTGGGGAAATGTCTTACCAACAGTTTTGATATAGAACTGTGAGTGTGAGTATTGAGAAGCTAGAGAACAAATTGTAGAACAGAAATAAGTGACATTGAGATACTATATTAATTCAAAGAGTAGTCACCTCTCTATAGAAGGGACTAGCCAAGAAAAAACAGAAGCCAAGGGACAGAGAAGAAAGGAAGACAACAAGGAAAAATATATTAATGCCTGGCTGATTCAAGAGGAATCAGGAGGAAATAAAATGAAAACTGAAAGTCTCCTAGATTACTGAAATACAAGTTTACACTCTCCCAGGTGTTAAATCCTGTTTTATATTTTCCTTATAGCATTAATGATATTTCATAGGTGCTTATTTCCATATCTAGATTCACTACATAATCTGTTAATAGTAGGGACTATATGAACCTAGTCAATTATTTAATATCTCTAGTCTAGTGCAGAAGCTGACAAGCAGTGAAAAATAATTGTACAGCAAACTGTAAAATGCATTCTTCTTTAATTATATGAAGCTGATATTAAAAACAGAATTAGCAGTGAATTACAATGATGCAAAAAATTTCCAACTTTGCTCCTATAAATAAGATTAGATTACTTCCTTGCTAAAAAAAAACCTTTTATCATTGTTTGGGGGTAGATTTCAAGAAGGGGAATATCCAGGTTATATGGAAGCTACATTCTTACTTTATTTAGACATCTTCACACTGTGTTCCATAAAGAACCAGATTATATTCAATCAACAATGAAAAAAAGTCCTCCTTTCACCAAAATTAAAAAATCATTTCCATATTAAAAAAAAAGATTTGGACTGAAAAATAAATCAAACCACTTGCCATGACTGCAGATCCATTCCATCTTCCACCAACTTTGCTATATTCTGAGCTACATTACTGGTCTCCTTTCCGGTATTTAAACTTTCATATCCAAAAATAAGTATTAGCTTTTATTCTAAACTTCTTCCTTAAAATTTCATATGAATTGATCCTTCTTCAATGTACAGTTTATTCTCAGTGAATCCTTTTCCAGCTATTGTATACGCCCAAATATATATGCAGCACTATACATATAACCAACCATATCTAACCCTGTCTCAGTATTATATGTGATAAAATGTTTTAAACTATACATAGAGCTTATAAATTACACACTCTAAATTTTATTTTTTAATTTTATGAATTAAAAATTTTGATTACAGCCAGATATTTTAAAGTATATATTCTCATATATGATCAATGAATATAGAATGTTTATGTTTTAAGGCACTACTCCCTAAAGACAGTAAATTGTTCAGTGACTATGGTTGGAAGTCTTAAGACTATAAAACGTTATATGTACCAAATGATATGATAAGACCATATACCTTTTAAGTAAAAGTAAAAGAATAGAATTTATTAATGATCAAATTTATGACATCCTACTACTCTTGACTTCTGTACTATTCTTTACATTTTCTACTATTCTTTACTCACACTTTCCTTTTATTCACACAAATGCACACATTCATATGAACACACATGCACATGCAACTAAAAACATGAACAGATACATATATCTTGTGATGTATGATTACATAATGTTGCCTATCATTGGAAATGCAGAGTGGCACCAGTTGAATGACAATTTCATCAAGTTATAAACATAAAACACACTTAAGAAGTGGTCAAGGCATTTGCCTAGCACACAGCCAACCAGGTTCAATCCATGGCATCCCATAGGGTATTTGGAGTCTGCAAGCTTGATTCCTGAGTGCTGAGCTAGGAGTAACCCTTAAACACTGTTGGGTTTTGGGTGTGACCCAAAAACAAAAGAAGTGTATCTCTTTTTGAAGCTACCTCTGGCTCTTGGCTTAACTCTCTCAAAGAATGATACTAATGTGAGCAGGATTGTATTTTTAAAGTTAAGCTGACTCCAAAGTATTTGAGTTTTGTGTGGCACTACTTTGAATGGGATTCTTTTAATATTCATTTCTTCAGTATCATTATTAGTGTATAAGAAGGCCATTGATTTTTGCATGTTAATTTTGTAGCCTGCCACCTTGCTATATGAGTCTATTGTTTCTAGAAGCTTTTTGTAGAGTTTAGGGTTTTCTAAATATAGTATCATGTCATCTGCTAACAGTGTGCGCTTGACTTCTTTCTTTCATATCTGGATGTGCTTGATATTTTTTGCTTGCCTGATCGCTAGGCAAGAAATTCCAATACTATGTTGAATAGAAATGATGATGAAAGGGTAGAGCTTCATTTTGTGCCATATTTTAGAGAAAAGGTTTTTAGTTTAACCCCATTGAGAATAATATTTGCCATTTTCTTGTGATAGGTGGCCTGATTATATTGATAAAAGTTTCTTACATTCCCATACTGTTAAAAGTTTTTATCATAAATCGGTGCTGGACCTTATCCAATACTTTCTCTGTATCTATTGATATGATCATATGGTTCTAATTTTTGTTGACATTATTATGTTGATTGATTTGTGTATGTTAAACCATCCTTGAATTCCTGGATTGAAACCTACTTGACCATCACATATGGCCTTCTTGATAAGGCGTTGAATTTTATTTGCCGGGATTTTATTGAATATCTTTGCATCTGTGTTCATCAGAAATATTGGTTTGTAGTTTTCTTTTATTGTTTGTTTTTTTTTTTGTTTTTGGGCTCAGGTATACTCCTGGTTATGCACTCAGAAATCTCTCCTGGCTTGAGGAAGCATATGGGACACCAGGGGATCGAACCACAGTCCGTCCTAGATTAGCATATGTAAGGCAGACGCCCTACCACTTGCATCACTGCTACGGCCCTGTAGTTTTCATTTTTTACAACAGTTCTGTTTTATTTTGGGATCAGAGTGATGTTGGCTTCATAAAAATTATTTGGGAGTGTTTCTGTTTTTTCAAATTCCTACAAGAGCCTGAAAAGGGATTAGTAGTAGCCACACAAACTCAAATACCTTGGAGTCAACTTAACTAAAGAGGTCAAGAGCCTATACAAAGAAAACTACAAAACCCTGCTTCAGGAAATAAAAGAGGACACAAGAAAATAGAGACACATATCCTGTTCATAGATTGGGAGGATTAACATCTTTAAAATGGCAATGCTCCCCAGAACTTTGCACATTTAATGCAATTCCTCTAAGGTTATCCAATGACATTCTTCAAATAAGTAGTTTGAACACTCCAAAAATTCATTTGTAATAATAAACACCCACTAATAGCTAAAGTAACCCTAAGGAAAAAGAAAATGGGAGGCATCACTTTCCCCACCTTTAAATTGTATTACAAAGCAATTGTCATTAAAACAGCATGGTATTGGAATAAAGACTGCCAGATCCGTTGATTCCCAGATATACAAGCAATTAATCATTGATAAAGGGACAAGAAACTCAAAATGGAGCAATTAAGCCTCTTCAACAAGTGGTGCTAGGACCACTGGTCAGCCAGCCACATGCAAAAAAGCAAACTCAGACCTCCATCTAACACCAATCAAAAAAGTCAAATACAAATGAATTAAAGACCTTGATATCAGACCCAGAGCTGTAAGGTATATAGAATAACAGACAGTTAAATTACTCCATGACATTGAGACCAAAGGCATCTTCAAGGAGGATCACCACTGTCCAAACAAGTGGAAGCAGAGATAAACAGATGAGACTATATTAAACTTAGAAATTTCTGCACCTCAGAGGAAATAGTGACGAGGATACGAAGGCCATCCACAGAATGAGAGAAACTAGTCACCAAATATCCATAAGATAAGGCATTAATATCTAAGATATACAAGGTACTGAAAGAACTTACCAAGAAAAAAATTTAACCCTATCAAAATATGGAGAGAAGATATAAACAGACACTTCCTCAACCTCCTCAAAGAAGAAATACAAATGGCCAAAAACACATAAAAAATACCCCACATTAGGGAGAGGCAAATCAAAACAGCAATGAAGTATCTATCATTTCATGCCACAGAGACTGGCGCAAGAATAATCAGTGCTGGAAGGTATGTGGGAAGAAATGAACTCATTCACTGCTGGTGGGAATGTTTTCTAGTCCAGACTTTATGGACAACAATATGGAGATTCCTCAAAAAAATGGAAATTGAACTACTGTGTGACACAGCCACACCACCCCTAAGACATAGGAACACAAAAACACAGTACAAAAATGCATTCTACACACCTATATTCATTGCAGTGCTATTTACAATAACCAGAAAATGTGGTACATATATGCAATGGAGTACTATGCAGACATCAGGAAAATATGTAATTATTATGAAAAATTTGAAATTTTCCTATACCTGGATGGACATTGAAACTATTTTACTGAGTGAAATAAGTCAGAGGGATAGAGATAGACACAATATTTTCGCTCATCTATGAAATTTAAGAAAATAAAAGACACTATTGTAATAATACCCAGAGACAATAGTTTAGCAGGTCAAGGTATAAAAAGTCTGTTTACAAAATTGTTCTTTGGGTGATAAAATGTAAAAATCAAAGGAAATTCACCTAAGGAGTACAACTTGGATCCTAGTACAAGTCTAAGATCAAAACTCTTGTTCTCTTCTCTTCCACTCCAAATTACAGACGCATGTTAGTCAAGAATTAGTGTATTTCTACAGTATGTAAATTAGTAACTTTGATCATGGCAACTGTAAGCATAACGGTATTTTAAATGTTTAGAAAAATAGTATGAAACTGAAAGATTATAGGGCAAAAAAGACAACTTTCAAGACCACAATCACTTTGAGCAAAATGTCATGGATATTTATAGGAAAAGATAAATGCTCATTTTTGTCTGTCTATTTGAAAGAAAGTTATTTCTACTTTAATGGTACATATCTGCCACTAGTTAATATTGTTTATTCACTTTAGAACCTGTTATCTCCTATGACATTCATCTTCTTAAACACATCATTTCTTCCTCAGTGAACACTTTGTTTCTCATTATTAATAATCTGATATCAGAGTCCTGGCAGCTGCTAACTAAAAAATCTATATGAAAATTTGAGTCAATGATATTTGAATTTTCAAATGCATATATGTCTGTCAAAAGGAAAAAATCGAAAATAATATAAGAAATGTTTTTAAATCTAAGCTTGAGATTGAAGCAGGCTACCTAGTATTTTTTACATCACTACAATAGACTTGGTATCAGAAAGAGGCCTGACTTTTTTTTACCATTAAAGGCTAAATTGAATCTTAATATTCAGTGCTTATGTCCCAAATGATTTCACGATAAAATGTGATAAAAGCATGAAGAATCTATTTTGGGTTTTTTGTTGTTTTGTTGTTGCTATCGTGGTATTTTTGTATTGTTTTGCTGGGCTACTAGTACACTGCTCCATTAGAATTTTTTTTTTTTTTTTGCTCTTCAAGGTAAAATACATTTCCCTGAATGGAGAGATAAGTGATAATCAACACCGAGAGTTCTCTTTAAGCTCAAACTCCAGACTGATTTCCTCTAGTATTAGGAAGCAAAATGGGAGTCGCTGTTAATGGCAAGCTGTCCAAGGTCTTCACTCCAAGAGAAAATTAAGAATTCTCAAATGTGCCCTTTGAAGCAGAATTATAGAACAGGTGCATTATGGAAAATGAATAAGGTAAATGTGACATGTGCTGAGTTGTCAAAAATGAGCTTCCTCATTATTCAGAAAGTGAAGTTAGAATAAAGATGAATTATGATTCAACTTCAAGAAAAACATTATGATTAGTTCCTTGAGTGTAGAATAAAGAATCTCTGGGAACTCAGAGTTGGGTATTTCTGCTGGTTAAATTCAAGTTAGAGATTTAAGATCAGATATAATAAAACTGTTCAAACAAAATGCAGATAAAATATCATAGTTTCACAAATATGTGTAGAAGTTTTAAATTCTTTAGGTATTTACCTCCTCTGGATACCTTAACAGAATATTCAGTTTTTAAAAAGTCCTTTATTTTGAGCCAGGAAGACCGTGCAAAAGGCTAGAGAGCATTTTCTGTGTGTCAGAGGCCTGCATATCTGAGCACCACCAGAAGTGACCACTGAGCACTGTGTCAGGATTAGTCCTGAATACCAGGTGTGGCCCCCAAACAAAAGTAAAAAGAACTTTATTTCTTGTTTTTGTGTTTGCTTTTGGGACACACATCTCTATTTTCCTTGCAATAGCACAAATTCACAACAGATAAAAATATTATTTTTGTTTTTGAGGAGAAACTGAATTTACATAATTACAACACATATCAAAATATTTGTTTTGTTTGGGGGCACACTGGCAGTACTCACAGCATTTACTTCTGGCTCTATACTCAAGGATCACTCCTGATGATGCTCAAAGAACTGTAAGGAGTTCTGTGGATCAAGCCTAGGACAAGTCTATCTCTTCTCTCTCAGTTCTTGACTTCCTTTCCCTCTGGAAACCACCATTATTTCTCACACAGTCTAAGAGTTATGTTCTGCCAGTTCACTTGCCAGGTTAGTTATATTTCACATACAAGTTAAACTATCCAGAATTGCTTTTCACTTTCTGCTGTAATTAATTTAGCTTAATCACCTTAAGATCCATTCATGTTGTACGCGATAAAACTTGGTTTCTTTTAAATAGGTGAAAGTAACCCATGGAATTTAAATATTATAGCTTCTTTCTCCAGTCAATGGATAAGGCTATTGAGAACAAAGAGATGCAAACAATCTTTTGAAGTGTTCATATTTTTGCATCAATGATGAGAGTAGAATTGCTGAATTATTTGGTACTTTAATTGCATTTGTTAAAAAAACTTTACCCTATTTTCCACAGTAACTACACCAATTTACACTCCACCAACAGTATCAAGAGTTCGTGTTTTTTATATTTATAAATATTGTTTTGTAATATAGTTTGAAACTAAGGAGAAAGATACCTCCATTTCTCAATTCTTTTCTCGAAGAATTGATTAAGCTATTCAGTCTCTTTTGTGGTCTCATAAATTTTAGAATATTTTCTTTTAACTCCTTGAAAAATGGCAACAGGATTTTAATAGTGAATGTATTATAAATGCAAGGTGCTTTACGTAAGACAGTATTTTAAACAATATTTTAACATGAACAAGAATATCTTTTCAATCCCTTATGTTTCATTTTTTAAATGATGTCTTATTTTCTATTTATAGATCTTTCACCTCCTCTTAGTGTATTAAATCTTCTTTAAAAGAACAGTTGCAGAAAGTGGAAGAAGAAGGAGGAGGAGAAGAACGAGGAGAAGGAGGAAGAAGAGGAGGTGGTGGTGGAGGAGGAGGAGAAGGAGAAGGAGGAGGAGAAGGAAAGGAGAAGAAGAAGAAGAAAAGGAGGAGAAGAGAAAAAGGAGGAGGAGGAGGAGAAGAAAAAAGAGAAGAAGGAGGAGGTGGTGGTGCTGCAGGAGGAGGAGAAGGAAAGGAGGAGGAGGAGAAGAAGAAGAAGATGATGATGATGAAGAGAAGGAGAAGAAGAAAAAAAGAAGAAGAAGGAAGAAGAGGAAGAAGAAAAAGAAGAAGGAAAAAAGTAGAAGAAGAAGAAGAAGAAGAAGAAGAAGAAGAAGAAGAAGAAGAAGAAGAAGAAGAAGAAGAAGAAGAAGAAGAAGAAGAAGAAGAAGAAGGGCACAGAGATTGTGTAGCCTGTCATTTTTACCCTCAAATGCACCAGCAATATAATATGACACCATTTGCTTTTGTATAGACACAGTAAAAAGGGGGAAACCTTATGCACAGAAACAAGATCTTATCTTCTAGGGATAAGAACTCATACCTTTTATAATACAGAGGTGCCTCCCACCCTAAATATGTGTCATGTGAATCCAACTTAGAATCCATGAGATTGGACAGTGATCATCCAACCCTAAACCCCAGATCCCAGATGTAGAACTGCAACAACACCAGGAACAAAATTGCCCCAGGGAAATTCCTAATGCTGCTCTGGCACCAACTTGTACCAGTTTTGATATGACATCCTGACAACGAGAAAATGGACACACTTGATCTAAGCAGTATGATGAAATCAGAAAGCATGTCGTCCTTTGATCTATGCAAAAACCAAGAACGCTGACTTCAGAAGACTGACTTGACAACCATGACTGGGCAGAACTTCTCTTGGGACCAATAAGAAACACCTTACCCTAGGCTTTAGCCTAGGACTTGTACAAAAATCAAGATTTATAATTCCAGAGGTCCAACTTTGACAACTGAAACTAAGCAGAATTTCTGGAACCATAATGAAGACTATCTTAGGCTTCCGCCTAAGATAGGAGAAAAAACCAAGACCACTTAATACAGAAGACTGATTGAAACAATAATGATGGAACAGAACTTCTAGAACCGTAAAGAAAGGCTCTATCCTAGATTTTGTACTATGACCTATGCAAATACCAAGATCTCTAGCTACAGAGGCCTCATATTATCATTCACAACTGAGCAGAAAGTTTCCTGGCACCCTAAGACCTTGGGATGTGGTAATGAGCATGTAAGGAGCCAGTAATTGTTCTCATGGCAATATGCTTCAAGGGAAGAGAAACCCTGAATCTCTTAGGCTAAGGAAATTCCCTTTCTTATTTCCCCAATACACTGTGCCTATGCAGCTAAAAAAAAAAAAGGGAAGTACAAAACCTTGCCACACCAACACTATTTTCTTTGTTTTTTTCTTTGTATTTATTTATTTATTTTTATTTTTTTTCTTCTTTTCTTTTCACTCTTGTGGTTATTATTTGGTGATTTTGTTGTTGTTGTCGTTGTTGTTGCTGGGCGATTTTGTTGGGTTTTTGTTATGTGCTTCTTTTTTTTTTTTTTTGTCTTCTTCCAACAGAACCACACAACTTGAATCATCTTGTGTGACTCAGGAATTGAGGAGGGAGAATAAAAATGAATTGTACCAGGACCAAACAGGCATATGAACGTTGAGTGGTAATAAAAAAAAATGATCAGACTTAAACACTAAACCCAAAGTCAACAACAGAATTGATAATCTACCTACAACAAGCTATACACAAAGGAGAACAGTTACACTAGCACTCCGGGGGGCAAAGGAAGGAGATATGGGACACATGCTGTGAAAAGGGGTGGAGGGAGGGCAATCCTGGTGGTGGGAATGGCCCTGATTCATTGTCACTATGAACCTTAAATATTACTGTGAAAGATTTGTTATTTACTTTTGGTCACAATAAAATTATCTTTTAAAAAAGAACAATTGCAATTCTCTATAATTCTCTAGAGAAACCAACAAAACCTTAGAGAGACTTTTAATTACTGTATAAATTTCTGTACTATGACTCATCTACTCAAGTTAACTATTTCTTCATGGACCAATCTTGGAAGAATTAATTAATCCAGAATTTAACTATATTTATGTTATTCAACTAGTTCTCACATAAATGTTCACAGTTTCTCATGATCTGTGCTTTTTAAAGGGTCTCTTAGATTTCTCTCTTTCATTTCTCTTTCTCTTTACTTAATGACCTAGCTAAAGGGTTATTAATTTTATTTATCTTTTCAAAGAATAAACTCTTGGTTTTATTGATCTTTAGTATCATTATTTTAGGCTTCAGTTGTAGTTATTCTGTAAGATATTTTTAACTTTTTAAACTCTATTTAAGCCATTTAAGCCATGCTTGTTTATAATTTTATAATGCTGTCAAAGTAGTGTTTTGTGCATTTACTGTCTTATTCAATATTCTAACACCATATCCTCCACTGTAGTGTCCATTTCCCTCCATCATTGTCTGAGAGTCCCTTTCCCTTGAATTGTTGTGTTACTACCTTTGTCTTGCTTTAGGTCTATTAATAAGTGTTTCATAAACTTAGATGTGTATGTGTTTAAAGTACAGTTATTAAGAGAGTTGTATCTTCTCTATGAATTGTCTATCATTAATATGTGCATGTATCATATATAACAGACACAGCAGAGAGATGTGTGTGTCACAAAAGGTCAAAGTAATTGTGTTAAAAGTTCTAAAAGTTACTTTTTATCCTAGCAATCATCTTCCTTAAAAATCATCCTAGGTTCATTATAGATATAGTTTTTCATGGAATGGTAGTCGATTCCTGGGAAAATAATATTACCATTATGATTCTGGATTTATATATTAACATATATCTATTTATATGCATATAACATTTGGTTAATAATACTTGTGTCAAGTAGCTTCAATATTTAAATGTAAGTCAATATGAGTTGCTAAATCACATAAAACCCATTATGAGAATCCAAATAAAGCTTTATACACGGAGACCGGGCGGTGGCGCTGGAGGTAAGGTGCCTGCCTTACCTTGCGCTAACCTAGGACAGACCATGGTTGGATTCCCCCGGTTCCCCATATGGTCCCTTGTGCCTGCCAGGAGTGACTTCTGAGCGAATAGCCAGGAGTAACCCCTGAGCGTCACCGGGTGCCCCCCCCAAAAAAAGCTTTATACACACAACAGATTTGACTCCAACTTTCAAGAATTTATTCAACTATATATGAATAAGTGAAATTAGGCATAAGCACTATTTATGATTGAGCTCCACTATTTAGAAATAAAAGTCATCTGCTAAAGAAAAAACTAAAATCTTAAAAGAAGAAACCTCTATGCATTGTTCAAAAATTCATTTCCCAAATATTCTGATGGGAACTAAATGAGCTAGCAACCAAAGTCCCTCAAACTTCTAGACTTTATTTCCCCGGTTTCTTTCATCTATTGAAGGGCATCTTGAATGTTTCCAGAGTCTTGCTATTGTAAATAGCGCTGCAATGAATATAGGTGTGAGGAAGAAATTTTTGTATTGTATTTGTGTTCCTAGGGTATATCCCTAGGAATGGTATAGCTGGATCGTATGGAAACTGTGGTACATATATACAATGGAATATTATGCAGCTGTCAGGAGAGATGAAATCATGAAATTTTCCTATACATGAATGTACATGGAATCTATTGTGCTGAGTGAAATAAGTCAGAGGGAGCAAGATAGACACAGAATAGTCTCACACATCTATGATTTTTAAGAAAAATAAAGGACTTTTTTGCAATAATTCCCAGAGACATAAGAGAGGTAGGCTGGAAGATACAGTTCACAACTTGAAGCTCACCACAAAGAGTGATGAGTGCAGTTAGAGAAATAACTACATTGAGAACACTCATAACAATGTAAATGAATGAGGGAAGTAGAAAGCTTGTCTAGAGTATAGGTGAGAGTGGGGTGGAAAGGAGGGAGATTTGGGAAATTGGTGATGGGAATGTTGCACTGGTGAAGGGGGGTGTTCTTTACATGACTGAGACCCAACTACAATCATATTTGTAATCAAGATGTTTAATAAAAAATAAATAAAATTTATCTATTTCTTTTTTAATATTATTTTCTTAATAATTACTTTATTTGGGCTAAAGCAATAGCACAGCAGGTAGGGCATTTACCTTGCATGTGGCCAATTCAGGTTCAATCCCTGGCATCCCATATGATTCTCTGAACCTGCCAGGAGCTATTTCTGAGTGCAGAGCCAGGAAAAACCAATGAGTACTACCAGGTGCTTAAAAAGGAAATGTTTCTTTCCAGAAAAAAAAATTACTTTATTTAAAAGCACCGTGGTTACAAAATTTTTCAAGATTGAGTTTCTGTTAAAGAATGTATACCTTCCTTTACCAGTGCACTTTTCCCACTATCGATGTCCTCAGTTTCTCTCCTACCACCACTCCCTGGTCATTTCTGATACAGATATCTCTTTCTCTTTCTCTCTCCTTTTTTGACACTGTGTTTTGCATTATTTTTAATAAAAAAGTACCATGTATATCACTTTATCCCCATTTAGCACCCAGTTCTTGTCTGAAATGATCAGTTTCCATTATCATTGTCATAGTGGATCCTTTTTTACCCTAATTACCCCTCACCACCTTGTGGCAAGCTTCCTATATAGACTGGTCCTCCTGGCCCTCATCTCTATTGTCTTTGAATATGTTTATAATATTATATTTTACATCACTTAATAAGTAATGACTCTCTCTCTGAGTCATTTCATTAAGCATAATAATCTCCATATCTGTCTATGTATAAGCAAATGTTATGATTTCATTTACTCTAACAGCATATTCTAACATAGAATTCCATTGTGTAGACATACAAAATAGATCATGTGAAACTGATCTATTTCTAATAAAAACTTAAATATAAAAATTTTTCTCAAATATATTTTTAAGTAAACATAATTTCAGGAACATCATTGTGATATTCCTAATTTATTCCTACTTACTTTTACTTGACGACTTTTGGTACTAAATTGAGGACACATCCTATCAAGATCCCTTTCCTCATTGGTATTGAGAAAATCAGGTAATATCCTCTAGAAGTTTCTAGAATCTAGATATAAAAATTGTAAAGTTGAACCCTGAGTTCTTGAAATACAGAAGTAAAAATATAAAACATCAGAAGACTAGCATGTCATTAAAAAAAGTGAAATCACAATTAAGTTGGTCAGGGTGGTGTTAAATGGGAAGGGCAGGGGATCTAGAGAGGAGTAGATCCACTGGTGATGGGTCTGGTGTTGAAATTATATACATGGGAAGCCATCATTAACAGTATTGTAAAATCCAGAATAGCAATCAATAAAAGAATTTTAGAAAAAAATAAAAGAAACTAAAATAACAAAACTGCCAATGTAACTTCTTGGAAACAAAATGCCACATGTTGTTTGTATCTCAGTTTTCTCTCAGGATATATATAAATTACCTTTCATCCAAGGAGCATATTTACTTCTTAGAGATATAGACGGATGAGGCAATAATGCTTATTCTATTTTAAATATTTTAAAATACTTTTCTTCACATACTTTGCCTATGCAAGGCCTTGAGCTCAATCCCCAACATGCATGGTCCTCTGGACACTGCTGGGCATGGGCTCCACAACAAACACATAAAAGCTTTATTAAAGTTTGCTAGATTCTAAATTTTGCTATATTAACTTTTATATTATCAGTTATGGCATTGTGTATTCTCATTAAAGACATTTAAAAGTTGTGCATGTTTTTAATTCAAGACAAAATGAATAAATAACCTGGGAAATTAAAAACAATAGATTTTTGTTTCATATTATTTTACATTCTTTCAATAATAAAATTTCAGGAATGATAATGCAAAGATAATTACATTTCTTTGAAGTTTAATCACTAGATCATCCACTATCCTAATACAACTTAAATATGGCGTAGAAATATGTAGTATGCAAATTAGAAGAGCATTAAAAACAAAATTATTTCTGAATTAAGATTTATGCAAGAGAAAATGTAACTTAACTTGAGCTAGTCTTCAGACTAAATGTAAAACACTAAATGGGAAAAACGTTAATTTTTAATTTATCCATATTAGCAACATTGTTCAAGCAACCACCTTAAGGCTAGTATGCTATTAAAACCCAAACCTCTAGATAAAAAATAAAATTTTATGTAAGATGGCTGATTTTATATTTTAAATTACTGAGTTACAGTGCCCTCTATTGGAAGAAAAATGCATTAAGCATTAAACTAAACTAAAAGCCTTTCACACACACCCCCAAATGAAACATACATCATTAATATGTAAAATACATTTATTACTAATATAAATATTCCAAAAATGTGTTCTTTCATTTATTTATTCATTCCAGTACAATTACAAAAAACTCATACCTCTCCTCTCCTGGATACAGTTTGATCTCTTCTTTCCATGAAAGCTTTTATTTTTTTTATTGTTTTTATTTTGTGTTTTTCTAAGCTTCTTTTAGAATTAAGTGTCATATTATAATTAAAAAGATTAATACTCTTTCTTATAAACTAAATTTCATAAGTACCCAAAGATTAATTCATAAATTAATTACATAAATAACACAATAATAATATTCTTTCTACACTTAACATTCCAATATAATACAGACACTGTGGATTAAGAACATAAACTACAGTTTCAATTTTTCTAGATAATTATTTGAAAACCTCTATAATTTAAGATAGTCTTGTATTTTTTGATAGAAGGAGAATTAGACTGAACATTATAAGATCCAAAAAGGTTTTGGAGAGTTGATTTTGGAGGTTTACTGGGCGTTTTGTTCTTGTTTGGTTTGGTTTGATATTGGGCCACAGCCTGTGATGCTCAGGGCTTGCTCCTGCCTCTTCATTCATAAATTCCTTTGGGGGTGCAAGACAAGTACCATACCCACTGTACTATCACTCTGGCAACAGGCCCTTGAGACTTGATGTTACACTATATTTGTGATGTTATACAGATCACTCAGATTCTGCATCTCAGAGTTAAAGAACCTTTATAATTGAGAAAGGCATATCCTTTGTGAAGTAAGGAGCAGGAATCTGCCCCTGCTGTTTGATTACCAATTGGTAGAGACTGTGCGTGTTGCCTGTACGTGTTTCTCTACAATTCTCTGTGCTGAACCTCTCCTGAGTGGACCGAGAAGGGCCCAGCAAAATCGCTCTCCTAGAGGCTCCAAAAAAAGTACTGCCACTCAACTTTGCTTCGCGGTCACATGCTCTTTCTAAGGGATAAAACCCACCATAACTCACAGAAAAAAATCACATTACAAGTGTGACAATGGGGAAACCTTGCAGACAAACACCATGCACAGAGAATGAAGATGATAGCTCTGATGATCAAAAAAATACCAAGCATCTGATTAACCTCTCAGATAAGGAGTTTAGAATAGAAGGAGGAGGATCCTTCTATCCTCATATGGAGGATCCTTATGGAAATCAAAGAAAACATAGCTCAAGCTGAACAGAACAGAAAGACAGAAATCAGAAAACTCCAAACTGAAGTAAAAGATCTGAAAAACACAGTAGCTGAACTGAAAAACACAATGGAAAACCTCTCCAGCAGGGTAGCAGCAGCCGAGGACATAATCAGTGAACTGGAATCAAATACAGAACAAATCCATACAGCAGAAAAGACTGGAGAGGAGCCTTAAGGCAAATGATCAGACAATGGAAAAAGTGCTCAAAGAATGTGAACAGAAGAAAATAGAAGTCTTTGATAAACTCAACAGAAACAGCATAAGAATCATTGGAGTTCCAGAGGCATCCACAAGAAGAAGCAACAGCCAATACATCATCACAGAGAAACTCTCAGAGCTAAATACTGCATGCAATCAAATCCTGCACACCCGAAGAGTACCAGCTAAGAGACCTGAAGAAAAACACCCCAAGACACAACCTACTGCGACGAATCCTACAGATAGAGATAGAATTCTGAAATCAGCAGGATCAAAAAGGAAAATTACATTCAAAGGAGCATCCATAAGATTCACAGCAGACATGGCAAAAGAAAATCTCAAGGACAGAAGACAGTAATAGGATACTGTGACAAGACTGAATGAAAGGGAGGCTTCACCTAGAATACTGCACCCAGCCCGACTCACTTTCAGGTTTGAAAAAATACATAGCTTCACAGATAAGCAAAGCTCTGAAACTTTGCAGATGCAAAACTAGACTTAAAAGAAAAACTGAAAGGTCTGCTTTAAGACAAAGCAGACCAACAGACAAGCCAAACTTATAAACAAAGATAACATTAAATCCCATGGCAATCATCTCCCTCAATGTCAATGGACTAAATGCACCAGTTAAGAGATACAGAGTGCTGAAAAGGATCAAAAAGATGGATCCAACCTTCTGCTACCTACAAGGAACTCACCTCAAAGTCAGAACAAACATAGACTCAAAATCAAAAGCTGGAGGAAAACCATCCAAGCAAACAAGATCCTTTAAAAAGCTGGGGTACCACCCAGGAAGTCAGAGAGACTATTCACCCAATACTCATCAGATATGTTGCTAATATCCAAAATATACAAGGCACTGACAGAACTTTACAAGAAAAACAAAACATTTAACCCCATCAAAAAATGGGAAGAAATAAACAGACACCCCATCAAAAAATGGGAAGAAATAAACAGACACTTTGGTAAAAAAAAAAAAAATACAAATGGCAGGGGCCCAGGAGATAGCATGGAGGTAAGGCGTTTGCCTTTCATGCAAAAGGTCATTGGTTCGAATCCTGGTGCCCCATATGGTCCCCCGAGCCTGCCAGGAGCAATTTCTGAGCATGGAGTCAGGAGGAACCCCTGAGCACTGCCGGATGTGACCCAAAAACAAAAAACAAACAAAAAAAAATACAAATGGCAAAAAAGACACATGAAAAAATACTCCACATCACTAATCATCAGGGGGATGCAAATCAAAATAACTATGATGTACCATCTCACAACACAGAGATTGGCTCACAACACAAAATTCAGAACAAGCAGTGCTGGCTGGGATGTGAGAGAAACTTTTATTTACTGCTGGTGGGAATGCCGTCTAGTCCAACCTTTATGAAAAGCAATATGAAGATTCCTCCAAAACCTGGCAATTGAGCTCCCATATGATCCAGCTATACCATTCTTATGGATATACCCTAAGAACATAAAAATATAATACAAAAATCCCTTCTCACACCTCTATTCATTACTGTGCTATTTGCAATAGCCAGATTCTGGAAACAACGAAGATGCCATTAAACAAATGACTGGCTAAAGATACTGTGGTCATATACGCAATGGAATATTATGCAGCCATCAGGAGAGATGAAGTCATGAAATTTTCCTATACATAGATGTACATGGAATCTATTATGCTGAAAGAAATAAGTCATAGGGTTAGAGATAGATACAGCATAGTCTCACTCGTCTATGGGTTTAAGAAATATAAAAGACATTTTGGCAATAATCCTCAGAGAGGAGGGCTGGAAGGTCCAGCTCATGACATGAAGGTCCCCACAAAGAGTCGTGAGTGCAGTTAGAGAAATAACTACACTGAGAACTATTACAACAATGTGAACTAATGAGGGAAGTGGAAAGCCTGTCTAGAGTACAGGTGGGGGTGGGGTGGGGAGGAGGGAGATTTGGGACATTGGTGGTGGGACTGTTGCACCGGTGAAGGGGAATGTTCTTTGCATGACTGAAACCCAACTACAATCATATTTGTAATCAAGGTGTTTAAATAAAGATATTATTTAAAAAGATAAAAAAGAAGCTTTATATTCATTTGTCCTATAGACCCAGGACACTTCAAGGGACAACAGGTAAAATTCATTTTTAAAAGGGAATTGTGGATATCATAATATGAGACCAGATTTCCAATTGGTAGGACAGAAAGAAACTAAGTCATAGCGGGCTACGGTTAGAAAAAGAAAAATATTGAGAAAGACTGCTTGAGGCTTATAATGGACATGTCAGAATAAGCTTTTTAAAAACAATGCTTGGATGGTAGAGAGACAATACCAGTGTAAAGATATGTGCCATGCATGTGGCAAATCCAGATTCAATTCCCAGCACCACTCTGAACACCACCATGGTTGGCCAAAAAAAAAATAAGAAACACATACTTGGAGTCATTCAATGCAATATTGATTGAGCTGGTCTGACATAGTACCTGAGAATATCTGTAATTATTCATTCTTTCTAAACAGTTCTAACATAAAATCAATGGTGATCATCACATAAATGTGAAAAAGTCATAAAATTTCTCTTTCCCTCCATTTTCTCATCTGTAGTAAGGAAGGAATAATACTACCAATTTCACCAAGTAATCAGGAGAATTAAATCAGTATAAGTTACTCAATATGTCTTAGGTACTGCCATTACTTACCCACACATGTGGAAAAAAACAAATATTCCATTGTATATGCTATACCTCACCTCTTAGCTTCTGCACACACTGTTCCAGCAGGATAGGATATAATCTTCCACCTTCAGTTTTTCATTCATTTATTCATTCACATCAATACATATGGAAATTGTTTCAAAAAGTATACCTTGTGGATAAGAGCTCAGATCAAAACTAGGACACAGAGAATGTATAGCTTTTTATGTTTACCCCCAAATGCACCAATAATATATTTCATTGTTCCTTTTTGCATAGGCACACTAAAATTGGGAGATTTTATATATAGAAGCAAGATCTTATAGTGATAAGAACCTGCAAATTTTATAAAACAGGAGCACCTTCCACTCTGAACATGTGTCAAGGGGATTCGACTTAGACCCCATGTGATCAGACATCGCCTGCCCAAACTTAGAACTGACACAGTTCCCTGCACCAGCAACAATAATCAAACTCCCCACCCTGAGGGCAGGCCTACCTCACCACGTAACATTGAGATGAAATCAGAAAACCCTCTGTCCTAGGATCTGTGCAAAAACAAAGATCTTTAATTACAGAGAACTGACTTTGACAACAATGACTGAGCAGTATGTTTCCTGGCACCATAAAGAAAGTCCCTGGTATCTGACAATTAACATGTCCAGAGCATGTAGTTGGTCTCATGACATTATGCTTCAAGGGTAGAGACAATAGAGATACTTGGAAAAGTATCTCTTTTTCAAAAATTCCTCTAAAGTCAGAACAATAATAACAGAGGTAGGGAAGTAACTTTGACTGTAGCCTCTTTACTCTTAGGCCAAGAGAATTTCCTTTCTAATTTCCCCAATATTTACTGTGTCTATGCAAAAAAAAAAAAATCTTGCCATTTCAGCCCCTTTTAATTTTTTCTTTTTTTAATTTTATTTATTTATTTATATATTTTTGGTTTTTGGGTCACACCCGGCAGTGCTCAGGGGTTACTCCTGGCTCCATGCTCAAGAATTGCTCCTGGCAGGCACGGGGGACCATATGGGGCACCGGGATTCGAACCGATGACCTTTTGCATGAAAGGCAAACGCCTTACCTCCATGCTATCTCCCGGGCCCCAATTTTATTTATTTTTATAGCTTCTAGACAGGGGCTCCTGCCCACTTTTTGGGGAGGGGGCACACCCAGTGATACTCAGGTTTTACTCCTGGCTATGTACTCAGAAATTGCTCCTGACTTGGGGGACCATATGGGATGCCTGGGGCTCAACCGTGGTCCATCCTGGGTCAGTCATGTGCAAGGCAAATGTCCTACCACTGCACCATCACTCCAATGCCCAGCTCTTTTTTTTTTTTAACAAAACCATAGAACATGAATCATCTTGTTCTGTCTCATATTTCTATGTCTTCCTACAAATTCTGATACCCCGGTGGTATTAGAAGCATTGAATGGAAATAATAAATGGTCAAACCTAAATACACAAACCAAAGTCAATGACAATAGAACCAAGAGATCCAAACTATAACAAGTTATACACAAAAAGGACCTGTTACACAAGCAGTCCAGGGGACTGAGGGTGGAGGTATGGGATGCATGCTGGGAACAGGGGTGGAGGGAGGTCAACCCTGGTGGTGGGAATGTCCCGAATTCACTGTCACTATGTACCTTAAATACAACTGTGAAGGATTTGTAATTCACATTGATCTCAATAAAAAAGTATACCTCGCAAGTGAAAGCAAAGAATGATACTTCTCTGGAAGAGAAAGATAGCACAAGGGAAATGACACTTGAATTGCATGAAGCTGAGACCAGTTTGATCCCCAACATCTCATAAGATTCCCTTACTACAGAGCTAGGGGAAATCCCTGAGCACTACTGGCATGCCCCCCCCAAATCAAAGGAAAAAATTAATTACATTCTTTGTTTAAAGTCCCATTCAATCTTTTCCTACCACCAAGAAAGTTTTCTTTAAATATTTCCATATCTTTACTAAGCTATCTCTTTTTCAAAAATTCTTCTAAAGTCAGAGCAATAATACCATGGGAAGAAAACTTACTTTGCATGTAGCCACCTATGTTTGATGTCTACAAGCCTTACCAGGAGTGATCCTGTAGTGATGAACAAAGAGCTAAAACTAAAGGGTTTGCATTCAGGTATGGCAAAAATAATTAACTTATTATATAAAAATATATGTATTTTGGCTACAGGTAGTTTATGGAAAACAAGAAAGTATAGAGTTGGGATTTAAAGACATTGCCTCTGATTGAGTATGAATCCTTTATCTGAACTTGGCAACTGAGTCATTTCCCAAAAATATAATCCATTACTGAAAAATGTAATGGCTTACAACATATAAAATATATTATCAAATATTCTTATGTAGTTGTTCTATATGTGAGTCATGTAGGCACACTGTGATGAAATACCTTGAAATAGAAATTACTTTACTCCTGGAAGTCAAACAATATACCTCACTATTGCTATCATATATGCACAACTTCACATCTATATAATGTGTCTATACTTTGCATGATCAGAGACCGCAATTTAGAAAGAACTTGGGGAAAAAGTATTTTGATTCGTGGAAACAAAATAAACCCAAAATAAACCCAAATAAAGCAAATGAAATAGTGATGGATAAAAGTAATCACATTACCTTTGAAACATTCCTTAACATGCTTCTTTCATATTAATCTTCTGAAATGTCCCTTCCAAGGATGTCTTTTGTCTACCCGAAATCTTTTCAATTTTTCTTAATTCCAAAAAGCAATAAATACCAAAGTTCTCAGCCCGATATTGAAAACATCTATTCTCTAATCTCAATCTATGTTTCTAATCTTAACTTCTTCCTCTTTATAAACTGTTTATGTCAGATAAACTATTTGTTCTTACTTTTATATTCTGTTTTTCTACCTTATGTAATTTTAATATTTTACATATAACTGTTTCTAAATAACACAAATAAAGATTTTTCATAGAATCTAAGAGCAATTGCGTGTGACAAAGTTAAAACTTAAATTTTAAATTTAAATTTTAAGAATTTAAATTCCATTTCTGAGTGCAAATTCCTACCTTGCTATTACAAGACAGTCTTTGGTTTACAATAAAAATAATTTGTCAATAATTTCTCCAAATTGTGTCACCTTTCAATGTCCAAAGTTTCTGCCATTCTGCCATCACTACTTGTAAGTTTTATAAGCTTGAATCAAGGTCTTCAAACAAAGGTAAAGACCCACTAAGGACAAGATACTCACTGAAAAAAAGAAAAAAAGCTAATGCTTCTAGTTACATTTTATTTTTATTATCCTCACTTGAATGTGGTGTGCAGCATCTGCCTCATATTTAAAATTATATTAACTATTTAGACAATAATTAATATAGGTAAATAGTTTATAAGTAAGATATTGACATTTGCTGAAAGCCTATTTTCTAACAATGGCACTTACAACAGGTAAAGTTTAGAAACTTTCGAGAAAATTAAGCTTGTAGAAAATCTGTGTGTTTAGAAGCAGAGGTTCCAAAGCTAACAATTTCAAGAACGTTTTTATAATAAACCTAAAAACCTAAAATATCATGCATAGTATATAAGAAAAATACGTTTCAATTTCTAACCAATAGTCAAGAAAGCAAGAAAAAGATGCTGGTTTAGATTCTGAGTTTGTAGATTGCAGACAAGTTGAGAGTTGCACATGTCTGCAAGAAGTATGCAGGTGAAACTTTCCCTAATGCCTGACGCCTGTTATAATTTACAGAATTCTTGATGAAATACCACATGGCTCAGCTATCTTTCCCCTTCCTAATGGGGTTATATTTGGCTCCAAAAATGAAAGAGGGAAAAAGATGAAAGGAGTTTACTTCTTCATTTAAAAAATCAATGTTATTATGCCAAAATCAAATAAAAGAATGGCACCCAAAAAAGAATTCATTCACGTATACTGAGATCCTAATAGTAATGATGTCATGTGACTTATCTAAGAATTACATTATTTAAGCATGCAGTGAGAATAAACCCCAGGTACATCAATAAAGGGGCTGTGAAGATCCTGATACTGGTGGATTTTACAGACAGGACAAAGCACAAATCTCATATTTTTAGGTAACACTAAACTCACAAAGACAAACACATTGTCTTCTCTTCCCCCCCACCCCTTACTTACTACACTCTGGCTTCCATTTTTCCCAAGTTCTTCCTCTGACATCTTGCTCAAATTATCTAAGTAGTGGTCCGATATTGTATGGCACAAATCTTCGAAAGAAAAATCTTTTTCTTGGCAGAGCTTTATTTCATCCAATAGTTTCGATAGTTCCCCGGTCACAGTTTCACCTGTCAATATTCAAGAAGAACTCAATGTAAAACAATAAAAGTGGGGCTCTTGAGGTAATGGAACTCAAAAAGTGACTTATCAAACTGCCATTTAAAAATGGTAAAAACGTGGTAACAAATTATAATATTAGCATATAAATATGAAAACAAAAAGTCCCTCTCTCTCCTATTCTTAAACTTTTTCAAAACAAAAATCCTCCTAATTCATATATATGCAATTCTTAAGAGCATCTACAATTACAATATTTAATGTTTTATTTACTAAAGATTTTACTAGTCAATGACTTTCCAGTGGTACTATATATGTCACTGAACATATATATATATATATATGAATATATATGGTTTAGCTATCAATCATCAAATTTGAGAAGACAATGACAGCATACATCCTAAAAAAACATACTATTTTTTTCCTTAAAAAAAAACTGGCAGTGCTGAGTGGTCCTAAACAGGCTCAATTAATTGAACTCCTGCCTTCCAGGAGGTTGAACAAAATCCAAACCCAGTGTGTGGTTTCTGGGCACCAGGACCAAGTGTGTTTGGATACTTCAATTATGTGTGCAAGAACTAAATGTATGGGGCTGGAATGATAGTACATTAGGTAAGGTCTAGCCTTGAAAACAGCCAATCCAAATTAAATCCTTGGAATCCCATAAGGTCCCCTAAGAAATCACTAGGACAGATTTCTGGGTACAAAGCTAAAGTTAACCCTGATCACTGCCAGATGTGATCCAACCTCCCTAATAAACTAAATATATGTGCACCTCTGGAGAACACCACTGCCAGAGTGTATGTGAGTACCTCAATTGTAATGTGTGTGACCCTTAGTGAGCACTATTGTTAACTGTGTGACTGCATTACCACAACATTCACACAGGAAAAGGAAGGAGGAAAGAAGTTTTTAAGAATTAGTAGAACTGGGGTCCGAGAGATAGCATGGAGGTAAGGCGTTTGCCTTTCATACAAAAGGTCATCGGTTCGAATCCCGGTGCCCCATATGGTCCCCCGTGCCTGCCAGGAGCAATTTCTGAGCATGGAGCCAGGAGTAACCCCTGGAGTTACACTGCCAGGTGTGACCCAAAAACCATAAAAAAAAAAAAAGAATTAGTAGAACTTACTTAAATAATTACATAGGAAATTGTCAAGGTAAAATTGTGTGATATAAAAAACTACAGACTTAATAGATAACATGAATTATTTGTCAAAACCTAAGTATCTTTTAGACTACATCATTCTAATCATTCTAAAAAAGGTATGTGATAGCTATACTTTTTCAGGGGAAAAATCTTGCTAAAATTCATGTGCCAATATTTTTATTCTACATTTTAAAAATTATATATAACATTGTCCCCAGAGCCACTCTCAGTTTTTCCACTCTGGATAAGCCTATGTTCTCTCTTGCACACATATCTCTCTTTTAATAGTTCTTTTTTGTCTTTTCACGTTTCTCTAATTTATTTTATTTTATTTTATTTTACTTTATTTTATTTTTGGTTTTTGGGCCACACTCAGTGACACTCAAGGGTTACTCCTGGCTATATGTTCAGAAATCGCTCCTGGCTCGGGGGACAATATGGGATGCCAGGAATTGAACCAAGATTCATCCTGGGTCAGCTGCATGCAAGGCAAATGCATAACTGTTGCACTATTGCTCCGGCCCTGCTAATTTTCTTTTAATATAAATATTTTCTTCACTAAAAAAAAAAAGAACTGATAGATAAAAATGATGTATTTTAGAAAAACTCTGACAATCTATTGTGTATGAATTTCACACATAGATTATTTCTTTGCCTTTACTACTGTAAGCCCAGGGCAGAGAATTATGTTTGGCCATAGCAGGAGGCAAGTAATAATTGACTGAATAAGCATATAAAATATAGAATACAACATACAACCGGACATGATTTTTCCACAACTATTAGCCTTTTCTACACATTTCACAAGTGTGTACAGAAATCTAGTATCAATTACAGATGTGTACAAAAATCTAGTGTCATCCTCAAGGTTTCTAGTGGGATACTCACTTTTGACATTTTGGGAAGTTGACTCAACGGGAGATGAAACCGGTGTCTCTGGTGCTGCATCTTCCTGGATAGGCTCTTCAAGAACAGTGGCTCTTCCCATGCCTTCTAAATGTTCTGTGTATATAAGTTTTTAAATTTATGTACTTAACTTCATTTGTCTTATAACCAACGGCTAAATTTTATATTCTACATATGACAATAGACATTTCACATCTTTCTTGTACCCTAAATCTGACCATCGCCCACTTTGCCAGGCTTTTGTCATCAGTACCTACTTAAGGACTTATCTACTAGAAAATCTTGCTAGGACAAGAATCTAAGGTAGTCTATCCTTGGAATATGGCAGGCTACAAAAATTAACACACAAAAATCAATGGCCTTTTTATATACCAATAATGATAGGGAAGAAATTAACATTAAGAAAACAACCCCATTCACATTAGCGCCACATAAACTCAAATATCTTGGAATCAACTTGACTAAAGATGTGAATGATCTATACAAAGAAAACTATAAAACACTGCTCCGAGAAATAAGAAAGGACACACGAAAATGGAAACACATACACTGCTCATGGATTGGCAGGATTAACATCATTAAAATGGCAATACTCCCCAAAGCATTGTACAGATTTAATGAGATCCCTATAAAAGATGCTCATGACATTCTTCAAAGAAGTGGATCAAACACTTCAAAAATTCATTTGGAACAATAAACACTCTCAAATAGCTAAAGCACTCCTTGGTAAAAGGAATATGGGAGGCATTGCTATCCCCAATTTTAAACAGTATTACAAAGCAATAGTTATCAAAACACCATGGTATTGGAATAAAGACAGACCCTCAGATCAGAGGAATAGGCTTGAGTACTCAGAGAATGCTCCCCAGACATACAATCACTTAATTTTTGATAAAGGGACAAGAAATCCTAAATGGAGCAAGGAAAGCCTCTTCAACAAGTGGTGTTGGCACAACTGGTTAGCCACTTGCAAAAAAGCAAACTCAGACCCCCAGCTAACACCGGGTATGAAGGTAAATACAAATGGATTAAAGACCTTGATATCATACCTGATACCATAAGGTATATAGAACAACGCATGGGTAAAAAACACTCTATAACATTGGGTCTAAAGCCATCTTTAAGGAGGAAACAGCACTCTCCAAACAAGTGGAAGCAGAGATAAACAGATGGAACTATATTAAGCCGAGAAGCTTCTGCACTTCAAAGGAAATAGTGCCCAGGATTCAAGAGCCACTCACTGAGTGGGAGAAACTATTCAACCAATACCCAACAGATAAGGGGCTAATATCCAAAATACATGAGGCACTGATGGAACTTCACAAGGAAAAAACATCTAATTCCATCAAAAAATGAGGAGAAGAAATGAACAGACACTTTGTCAAAGAAAAAATACAAATGGTCAAAAGGCACATGAAAAAAATGCTCCACATCACTAATCATCAGGGAGATGCAAATCGAAACAACTATGAGGTACCTTCTCACACCACAGAGATTGGAGCACATCACAAAGAATGGCAATAAGCAGTAGTGGTGGGAATGTGGAGCGAAAGGGACTCTTATTCACTGCTGGTGGGAATGTCATCTAGTCCAACCTTTATGAAAAGTGATATGGAGATTTCTCCAAAAGCTGGAAATTGAGCTCCCATATGATCCAGTTATACCACTCCTAGAGATATACCCTAGGAACACAAAAATACAATACAAAAATCTCTTCCTTACAACTATATTCATTGCAGCACTATTTACCATAGCAAGACTCTGGAAACAATCAAGATACCCTTCAACAGATAAATGGCTAAAGAAACTGTGGCACATATAACAATGGAATATTATGCAGCCATCAAGAGAGATGAAGTTATGAAATTTCCTATACATGGATGTACATGAAATCTATTATGCTGAGTGAAATAAGTCAGAGGGAGAGGGAAAAACGCAGAATAGTCTCACTCATCTATGGGTTTTAAGAAAATAGAGGACATTTTTGCAGTGATTCTTAGAGACAAAAGAGAGGAGGGCTGGAAGGTCATGCTCACTACATGAAGCTCACCACAAAGAACGCTGAGTGTTGTTAGAGAAATAACTACATTGATAACTATCATAACAATGTGAATAAAGAGGGAAGTAGAAGCCCGTCTAGAGTATAGTCGGGGGGTGGGGTGGGGAGGAGGGACCAATCTGGGACATTGGTGATGGGAATGTTGCATTGGTGAATGGGGGTGTTCTTTGCATGCCTAAAACCCAACTATAATCATATTTGTTATCATGCTGTTTAAATGTGGTGGCAAAAGGCAAAAATAAATTAAAATAAGCCTAAAATATTGTTTCCCAAATTGAGTAATAATAAATACCACCAGCTTTGAACAGAATGCTGGAAAGACCCAGAAAAAGAGGGTGCAAATAGTATGGCATTCACTTGAAGGCAAAAGGGGAGGGGTGATTTTATTTGTAAAAAAAAAATAAAAGGTGGTAGAGAGGGACTGGTGATGTAGTACAGCAGGTTGGGGACTTGTTTTACACACAATCAACCCAGGTTTGATTCCCAACACTCTGCATGGTAACCCAAGCACTGCCAAGAATAATCCTTGAGTACAGACGCAAGAATTATCTCTGAGTATCAATGGATATGGCCCAAAATCACAAAGAAAAAAGTGGGGAGGATGGATAGTAGGTCAAAAAAAGTCTGGGACCTCCACTCTAGAGAAAAAGTACTATAAATATTGTGGCTGCAACTTTTAAATTATTTTTAGCTTTCATTCAATTGGTCTTTAATTTGAGTCAGAATGAAGTGACACATTTGTGTCTGTTTTAATCTCTTTGTGCCCTTAACTTGTTATTAGCTTCTCTAGTGACAAGAAAATTTTCAGGTCCTGAACTTCTCTAAGAGGTTTTAGAAATAAAGAGAAGAATATATCATGTCTTCTACAGTGAATCAATTCTTTTTACTTTTCAGGCCTCTGTTGATTCTGCTATCTGACCTCTTTGACCCAATGTGGTTTTGATTGATTTTGTTGCCTGAAAGACAAAGCTGTTCTTTGGCTTTTGACTTGATGCCCAAAGATATCCACACATGTCCCCCCTCTAGCTGTCAACTGGCAACAATTTTGGGGTCATCACTGATGAACAGAAATAGAATAGAGAGTGAACTTTGGATTTTTTTTCATGTCAAAGAATTTATTTATTTATTTTTTATAATAATAATAACTTTTATTTTGAGCAAAGTGGATTACATATCTTTTACAGTAATATCTTAAGTACATATTAATATTGGATCAGGGGAATTCCCACCACCAAAGTTGTCCTCCTACCACCGCCAATTTTTGCACAACAAGCTCTTGTTGACAATAATATTTTAGGTACATGTTAACTTAATATCAGGAGGTTTCCCATCACCGAATTGTTCTCCCTACACCTCCGTTCCCATCCTACCTCCCTCAGCCCCAGGCCTGCAAGAGTACGTGGTCTCCTCTGCGCCTAACTCGCTACTCAGTGGTCCTACACCTGTGTGGTCTTGATAGCTCCCTTATTTCCTCCTGTATCTGGGGGTCGGGACTAGATACACGTTACATAGTTTTGTTTGAAGAAGGGAAAAGTAATACACTGGAGTAAAAGAAGGAACTTTGGATTTTTAAGAAAACAAACCAAAGGCGAGGCATAATCACTGAGCAGGAAGACATAGTTTTTAAGGAACTGTGCTACAACAAAAATGTAGTTCCTCTAACAGAGCTACCTATCCAAGCTTATTTGACTACCACCCCAATACAGAAAAAAAGTTCCTCCTCATTCCCCTAGAAGTCCATCTTCTTTAAGCAAAAACACAGAAAGTTTCCCATAATTGTACCTAAAGTTACCACTGCCTCTTGTAGGGAGCCGTATCACCTCATCTAGGAAAGACAGACTTAAAAATGATTGTTAAGCTTTCTACAAATGAGTTCACTACATTTAGCTATACAAATGTGTGCAAGATTTATTCAAAAGCAAAGTTTATCAAAACTTATTTATATTATAGATTAGGGAAAAATAATCTATGTTTTTCAACCAAGAATAATTTTGCTGTCAACCCAAAATTTATGTGCTGACCCTACCACTTAAATGGGGGTGGGGAGTGTCCTCAGAGGCTACTGACTTCTCAAATGCTAATGGGAGGATAGTGATGTCTGGTTTACCTGTCTCAAAGTTATGAAAATCATAACTAATAGACAATCTGGTAGACAAGCTATACCATTTCTTAAATAATCATTCAAGTATAAGATATAAATATCACTACTTTTTAGTCTTATTACTTACTTTAAGCTCATAACTACATTATGAAGGTCCTACAATTTCTTAAATAATCATTCAAGTATAAGATACAAATATCACCACTTTCTAGTCTTAGTACTTACTTCAAGCACATAACTACATTAGGGGAGAGAGGTTGGGACACACCTGGCTGTGCTCAGGACTTAATCCTAGTTCTTTACGCAGGAATCACTCCTGGAAGAGCTCAGGGGACCATGTAGGATGCCAGAACCCAGGTGATACCATTGCATGGCAAAGTGCCCTACCCACCATATTCTCCAGCTCCTCGTATCTACATTTTTATTATAAGTTGAAAGAATAACTTTACTATCTCGTGAGGGAAAAATACTTTAACTTCAGAAATCCCAAGTAACTGAAAAATTAAAAAATAAAGCATTAAAAAGCATGCCATTATGTTGTTTAAAAGCTTACCAGGAAAAAAAAGTAAACATTTACTCAAGACTCAAGAGAAAATTCTGACAGTTTTAATTGTTCTTGGAACTTAAAGAAAAACCCAGGAACCATTCACTATTGTTTACCTTGTAAGAGTGTTGCAATCTGGAGAGATTTCTGAGATGGATGTTCTTTCAAAATGTCCAAGACTGTTCTACCTAAGCTATCCGTTATGTTGGCATCAATTCCTAAATAAATAGATAAACAAACAAATAAAAACCTAGTAAATCAACACCAATGTAATGACAAAAGAAATTGTCAAGAAATAACAGGTCTGATTCAAAGAATACAGAGGAAGCACTGAAGTTGAACTTAAAAAATTAAGCTCTGCACACACTCATATACATTGTTAGTACAAAAGAAAGCAGTGAACTGCTATACCAAAGAATAGAAACAATAACAATTAATAATTTATTCCTTGTAGGTAATGAACCAATGATTGTTGTTGTTTTGGGGGTAGCTCATTATATGATTTTCATAACTTTGAGACAGGTAAACCAGACATCACTATCCTCCCATTAGCATTTGAGTTTGAACCAGATAACCCTCGCCTGCAAGAAAGGTTGCTTTGGTGGATTAAGACTAATTTAAGTTTAGCTAGTTGTCTGAGTGCAAAATTAAATATATTGCTAAATTACAGTTGACTTTTAAAATATAATGATCATGAGCTTATATGTTCAATAAAATATAAAAATCATTATGATTATTCTAACATACTATGTTTGTATATAGAAAGTTTCAGAATACCTAAATATTATCAAAAGTCAAAAGAGCATGAGTATTTTGTTTAAGTGCTATTTGTCTAATATGAATTCAAATTTCTTACTTAGAAAAGATTATATTCAATGTCATCAACAGTGAACTTTTTAAACTGTGTAACTGAAATAGTTTGGAGTTATAATAAGTCTAAAAAGAATTATTGTACAAAATAACTGGTTTTATTATTTGGGGGGGGGGTTTGAGCCTCACCCGGTGGTGCTCAGGAAGTACTCCTGGCTCTGCACTCAGAAATTGCTCCTGGCAGGATCGGGGAAAATATGGGGTGTCAGGGATTAAACTCGGACCCATCCCAAGTAGTCTGCATGCAAGGCAAATGCCCTACCACTGTGCTATCTCTCTGACCCAATAACTATTTTATTCTAACAAATAACTTGCTCTGCCCCAGGAAATTTAAAAACATTCCAAATAAGCTCAGTGCAGAAAGCCAGATCTTAGGATGTGAACTCAAATGCTAATTAATCACGGTAAATATTTCCTAATAACTGTGTAAGTATGTGTAACCAATACACAGTTGACTATCTGAAAATAGTACATGTCAAAGCAGCACTGTTACAAGTAAAAATTAAAAATTAATGAGATTTCTGAGAAAAGAGCTAGGACTAACCCTTGAGCACTATTGGGTATGGCCCCAAACCAAAATGAATTAATGAAATTTTATCTTCATATAAGCATAATAAAAAAATAATATGCAATATTTTCATTGATTAATTTTAAGGAATATTACATAGGAGATAGAGTCTTTAACACAGAAAACTCACATATATTACTCCAGATATAAATTTGTATGTGTCATTTGAATCAAATAAAATATGACCTTGGTTTCAATTTTATTTTACTTAAATACTTATGAAGGGTTTTTTGTTCTTTCAAAGCATTTCCTCTAGTAAGTTCTCTTTTAATAACTGCAGTTGAAAACAATAGCTATTCAATTGGTGGAATAATTGGAACTAATGTACCTTTTAAACAGGGAACTCTCATTTCTGTGAACCATAGAAACTATTTATTTACAATGAAAAAAATCTAAGCAAAATGTTCTGTGTTTTTAAAGCCCACATAATGGTCAGAATTCCCCATAATCTGCGCCTCCCTAGTGTAGAAGGCAGAGCTTTCCTGTCTATTGGAGATATTTCCTTATATTTCTAGTATATTTTGATGCTGTTTAAATGTACAGTCAGTTTTGAAGAACTTTTTAAGTAGAACATCTGTTGAGTCGAGGAAAGTGAAGATTTATATCAATTTTATCTAAACATTCAGACTCAACTTAAGTGTTATGATTATAGATCTGCAATTTGAATAAAAGGCAAGAAAAGGGGTGAATGTCAAACAAACAAAAAAATCTGAGTACTTTTCTTTCATCAACACTGGAAACAGAAATAGTACTTGAAAAATTAAGTTCCAAGTAAAATCATAATTACCTGTTTCTAATAGAACCCTCACAACATCCACCTTTCCGAAGAGAGCTGCTTCATGAAGGGCACTCCCTTTTTCTGTCTGGAAAACAGAAAGCAGAAGACAAGCACTGTATATTACAATTCTTTTTTTTTTTTCACCTCCAACCTAATTCTGTCCCTTGAAGGTACAAATTTACTACAGATTTTTGATACAACACAATGGCAAATGCATTGTCAAAACTTAGATTGTTTACTGCCAATTTGTAATCATTTTTCTATCTCTCAATGGTGTCACTAATGTCATTGTTTAAGAAATCATTAGATTCTTATTACTAATTATTTTTTTATTTTATTTAAACACCTTGATTACATACATGATTGTGTTTGGGTTTCAGTCATGTAAAGAGCACCACCCATCACCAGTGCAACGTTCCCATCACCATTGTCCCAAATCTCCCTCCTCTCCACACACCCCCAGCCTGTATTCTAGACAGACTCTCCATTTCCCTCATACGTTCTCATTTTTAGGACTATTCAAAATGTAGTTATTTCTCTAACTAAACTCATCTCTCTTTGTGGTGAGCTTCATGAGGTGAGCTGGAACTCCCAGCTCTTTTCTCTTTTGTTTCTAAAAATTATTATTATTTCAAGAATGTCTTTCATTTTTCTTAGAACCCATAGATGAGTGATACTATTCTGTGTTTCTCTCTCTCTCTCTCTGACTTATTTCACTCAGCATAATAGATTCCATGTACATCCATGTGTAGGAAAATTTCATGACTTAATCTCTCCTGACAGCTGCATAATATTCCATTGTGTATATATACCACAGTTTCTTTAGCCATTCGTCTGTTAAAGGGCATCTTGGTTGTTTCCAGAGTCTTCCTATGGTAAATAGTGCTGCAATGAATATAGGTGTAAGGAAGGGATTTTTGTATTGTATTTTAGTGTTCCTTGAGTATATTCCTAGGAGTCGTATAGCTGGATCGTATGGGAGCTCGATTTCCAGTTTCTGGAGGAATCTCCATATCGCTTTCCATAAAGGTTGAACTACATGGCATTCCCACCAGCAGTGGATAAGAGTTCCTTTCCACATCCCTACCAACACTGTTTGTTGTCATTCTTTGTGATGTGTGCCATTCTCTGTGGTGTGAGGTGGTACCTCATAGTTGTTTTGATTTGCATCTCCCTGATGATTAGTGAGGTGGGGCGTTTTTTCATGTGTCTTTTGGCCATTTGTATTTCTTCTTTGTCAAAGTTTCTGTCCATTTCTTCTCCCCATTTTTTGATGGGATTAGATATTTTTTTCTTGTAAAGTTCTGTCAGTGCCTTGTATATTTTGAGATTAGCCCTTTATCTGATGGGTATTGGGTGAATAGTTTCTCCCACTCAGTGGGTGGCTCTTGTATCCTGGGCGCTATTTTCTTTGAGATGCAGAAGCTTCTCAGCTTAATATATTCCCATCTGTTAATATCTGCTTTCACCTGCTTGGAGAGTGCATTTTCCTCCTTGAATATGCTTGTAGCCTCAATGTCCTGGAGTGTTTTGCCTACGTGTTGTTCTATGGATTTTATGGTTTCAGGTCTGATATCAAGGTCTTTCATCCATTTGGATTTCATCTTCATACATGATGTTAGCTGGGGGTCTAAGTTCAGGTTTTTGCAAGTGGCTCGCCAGTTGTGCCAACACCACTTGTTGAAGAGGTTTTCTTTGCTCCATTTAGGATTTCTTGTTCCTTTATCAAAAATTAGGTGACTGTATGTCTGGGGGACATTTTCTGAGTATTCAAGCCTATTCCACTGATCTGAGGGCCTGTGCATGTGCCAATACCATGCTGTTTTGATAAGTATTGCTTTGTAGTAAAGTTTAAAATTGGGAAAGTAATTCATCCCATGTTCTTTTTCCTAATGATTGTTTTTGCTATTCTAGGGTGTTTATTGTTCCAAATAGATTTCAAAAGTGCCTGATCCACTTCTTTGAAGAATGTCATGGGGATCTTTAGAGGGATCGCATTAAATATGTACAATGCCTTGAGTAGTTTTGCCATTTTGATGATGCTAATCCTGCCAATCCATGAGCAGGGTATATGTTTCCATTTCTGCATATCCTCTCTTATTTCCTGGAGCAGAGTTTTATAGTTTTTTTTGTATAGGTCCCTACATTTTTAGTTAAATTGATTCCAAGATATTTGAGTTTGTGTGGCACTTGTGAATGGAGTTGTTTTGTTAATGTCCATTTCTTCCTTATTACTATTGGTGTATAGGAAGGCCATTGAATTTTGTGTGTTAACTCTGTAGTCTGCCACATTGCTATATGAGTCTATTGTTTCTAGAAGCTTTTTGGTAGAGTCTTTAAGGTTTTCTAAGTAGAGTATCATGTCATCTGAAAAAAGGGAGAGCTTGATATCTTCCTTTCCTATCTGGATTCCATTGATATCTTTTTCTTGCCTAATCACTATAGCAAGTACTTCCAGTGCTCTGCTGAATAGGAGTGGTGAGAGAGGATAGCCTTGACTTGTGCCAGAATTTAGTGGTAAGGCTTTTAGTTTTTCTCCATTGAGGATAATATTTGCCACTAGCTTGTGGTAGATGGCCTTAACTATATTAAGAAAGGTTCCTTCCATTCCCATCTTGCTGAGAGTTTTGATCAAGAATGGGTTTTGAAACTTATCAAATGCTTTCTCTGCATCTATTGATATGTTCATGTGATTTTTATTTTTCTTGTTGTTGATGTTGTGTATTATGTTGATAGATTTACGGATGTTAAACTAGCCTTGCATTCCTGGGATGAAACCTACTTCGTCATAGTGGATGATCTTTTTAATGAGGCATTTTATTCTATTTGCCAGAATTTTGTTGAGGATTTTTGCATCTGCATTCATCAGCGATATTGGTCTATAATTTTCTTTTTTCTTTGCATCTCTGTCTGGTTTCAGTATCAAGGTGATGTTGGCTTCATAGAAGGTATTTGCGAGTGTTTCCGTTTTTTCGATTTCATGAAAAGTCTTGCCAGGATTGGTAGTAGTTCCTCTTGGAAAGTTTGAAAGAATTCATTACTAAATCCATCTGGGCCTGGGCTTTTGTTTTGGGGCAGACTTTTGAATACCATTTTAATTTCATCAATAGTGATGGGGGTGTTTAGATATGCTACATCATCTTCATTCAATTGTGGAGGATTATAAGAGTCCAAGAATTTATCCATTTCTTCCAGGTTCTCATTTTTAGTGGCATAGAGCATCTCAAAGTAGTTTCTGATTACCCTTTGAATCTCTGCCATATCAATAGTGATCTCTCCTTTTTCATTCCTAATATGAGTTATCCAGTTTCTCTTTCTCTCTTTCTTTGTTAGTTTTGCCAGTGGTCTATCAATCTTGTTTATTTTTTCAAAGAACCAACTTATGCTTTTGTTGATCTTTCGGATTGTTTTTTGAGTTTCCACTTCATTGATTTCTGCTCTCAACTTTGTTATTTCCTTCTGCCTCCCTATTTTTGGGTCCTTTTGTTGAGCAATTTCTAGTTCTATGAGCTGTTTCATTAAGCTACTCAGGTAAGCCCCTTCTTCCTTCCCGATGTATGCTTGCAAAGCTATAAATTTTCCTCTCAGTACTGCTTTTGCTATGTCCCATCAGTTCTGATAGTTTGTGTCTTCATTATCACTTCTTTCCAGGAAAATTTGATTTCCTCTTTGATTTCATCACGGACCCACTGGTTATTCAGTATGAGGCTGTTTATCTTCCAGGTGTTAAAGTTTTTCTTCTTTTTCCTTTGGAATTATCTTGTGTTCAGCAAAGGTAGCCTGCAAGATTTCTATCCTCTTGATATTCTGAAGATATGTTTTATGTGCCAGCATGTAGTCTATCCTGGAGAATGTCCCATGTGCATTGGAGAAGAATGTGTATACAGGTATCTGGGGATGAAGTGTCCTATATATATATATATATATATATACATATATATATATATACATATATATATATATATCCACTAGGCCTCTTTCTTTGATTTCTCTCTTCAGGTCCAGTTGGGTTTCAGTCTGGTTGACCTATCCAGTGTTGACAAAGCTGTTTTGAGGTCCCCCACAATTTTGTGTTGCTGTTGATGTTATTTTTCAGCTTTGTCAAAAATTGTATGAAATATTTTGCTGGAACCTCATTCAGTGCATATATGTTTAGAAGCGTGATTTCTTCCTGCTCTACATAACCCTTGATTAATATATAATGTCCATATTTGTCCCTTACAACTTTCATGAGTATAATGTTTGTATTATCTGATATTAGTATGGCCACTCCAGCTTTTTTATCGGTGTTGTTTGCTTGGATAATTTTCCTCCAGCCTTTTATTTTGAGTCTATGTTTGTTCTGAATATTCAGGTGTGTTTCTTGTAGACAGCAGAAAGTTGGATTGAGTTTTTGATCCATTTAGTCACTCTGTGTCTCTTAACTGGTGC